>WYDI02012341.1:0-16464 GCA_009867235.2 Psittacus erithacus
TTAAATTGTATAAATAAAAATTATACTGAATTATTAAAAGTAAAAATTATACTGAAATTATAAAGGTTTTCAAGGTACACAAAACATGTTTGTTGTTTTAATAGATTGAGTAGGCTGAAGGAGCCATAGCATCCTCCGTGCAAATGTGCATCTGCGTCTGGGATCATACTGATTTATAGTAGAGCTAAATTTAATATGTACATGAAATGCATTTGTGGGAACTTTCTGTTGTAGTAGTTTTACATCAATCAAAAAAGGAAGATATTTACATTATTCAAACCATCCTTTTCATGTTTATCAGGAATGAGTACATCAAATAGTCTGAAATATGATCCCTAGTATATGGAGTTTGATATATATATGCATACATATAAATATATACATATTGGTATCTACACACATGTATGCACACAAGTATATGTGTATTTATACATAATGAAAAGACAGAAGGTTCTATAGAAACAATGTGGTCTATCTAAACATGAGTTTGCAGGTTTTAATACATCAAAGGTTGAGAGCAATCCAGAATGTAGCACTTCACACACTGCACAGTAGTACAGTTTCTGGTATAAAATTCAGTAGCTATTAAAACTGGCCCAAAAATAGAATCACCCTTTACTGAGAAGAGGTCAGGTTTTAAAGGGCTGAGGAGAGGCAAAAGCAGTGTCTACAGGGCTCTGACTCATCTCAGAGAGAGGACTGCAGTGTGGCTTATGGGATGTAAGCATACTCCTTTTCTGACCCGCTACTGATGTGTGTGCTGTGTCATGCTGGTAGAAGTATACGTGCACCTACACAGTTATATACATCAGTGATCCATTGGTAGGACTCACCTTCCTCCTCCTCAAAATTAATCTGGTTTTGTTTCTTCAGGAAGACAAGTTTTTCAGGTTTTATATTTGTATGCATAGCTACCAGTAAATGCACATGTTGAGAGGAAGGGTGCTGTAAGAAGTCTTGCCTCTGAATTGGAAGTGGTCATTCTAAGTACAAATCCCTGTCAATGTGCAGTGCTCTGATGGAAGGTGAGCTAAATCCACAGTGCTCATAAGGAGCCCCTGTTTTTCCTGGAGCTAAGGTCATCACAGCAGTCTCTGAACTGGGTCACAGTGTGTAGCCAACATGAATTCTCTGGTATGAAGAAGGAGAGACACCACTTTCTTCAGTAGTACAGATCTGAACTAGGTTGGTGGTTTGAAATTGCAGTTCAGGTTCAAAGTAGCTGAATTTTAACTGAAAGGAGAAGTGAAGTCTGGGGGGTTTCCAGCTGATTAGTCAGAAGAGCTGATCTTGCATGGTCAGGATGTTTTCTTATTGAGCATAATCATCAATATAAGGGAATGCAGCAATAGAAAACCTTGACAAGGGCGTATGTCAGAGATCATACATAGCAAATCTGACATGCATGAGGGGCAAGGAGTTTTCCTTACTTAATTTTATATAGGCAGACTAAATAGAATGGGGTTTGTTTTCTTCCTTAATTTCTTCATTAATATGTGTCAGGACTTTGTGAACCCTAATTTTTTTGAATGAAGATGGAGCTTGTCTCACAGATGACCATTGTCAAGGATAAAGCTTTGTTCATCCAAGGAGGTAGTAAAGCTGTGTTGTGGGTACCTTTAGTAGATTGTCTTTTCAGAATGCATAAGATGGTATGAAAAGGATCTCTCAGGGAAGTTAAAAAGGCCTCCTGGGAACTGGTATCACAGAAATGAAGAAAGAAGCATTTTCCAGGGACGAATGGTGATAAGGAAAAGTTCAGTATGTAGGAAGGTAGGAACGGGAGTGCATCTGAATACCTAGAGGCTGTCACAGAGAATCCTTGGTTCTCTAAGGCATTGTAGTTTTCAATAATGTAAGTGTTCCTTTTACTGGAAGATCAGATATTGTGTTTTCTAACATGGGGAGTAAAAATATTTAGTGTTCTGAATACTGGAAAATAAAATTAATGGGTACTCCAAAGTGTGCTTTCCCCTAAAATGGGAAAGCAAGGGCTGTTCTGTCTAGTTTAACATACTTAAAAGGTAACTTTACTGTGGAATAATAATTGAGCATTGAGTGCAGCTTAATTCTTTTACAGCAGAGTGCAGCTAAAAATCATTAGCAAATGACATTCAAAAGGAATGTAATATACTTGGACACAAACTGGCTACAGTTATGTAAAACAAAAAGCAACCACCAGAAAAACCCCACATAAACCCACTCCAAAACTCCCTAGGTAACAGTTTGCGTGTACCTAGAATCCTATGTAGGCTTGGGTTTCACCTGCAGTAGGCATTCCACATACTGCCCAAGTATTGGGTTATAATTGTGAATGGATATGTAGAGAGTTTTGGTCTAAAAGAAGAACTAGTTCACATGAAGTTCCTATTTGCAAATATAAAAGTACAAGGTTGACCTGTGATGTTATTCCGACTTAGATCACTGGCTCCTTCAGGCAGCAGATGTCATCTCTGTGTATTGCTTCATCAGTGATTGCTCTTAAAATAATGAATGTTCCCTTCCTCTTGCTCCCACACTGGTGATTAAGTTTAATTTGATAGCAGATCCAATTTGAAAGATTTTTCTAGTCCATTTGTCCTAGACTTCTAGATTGATAACATTAGAACACGTACTGTCTTTCTTGGAGTTTTTGTATTTGTTTATTCTTGCTGAGTATCCAGTTTGCTTCAATATTAGAATTTAGTACAAAGCTTTATCTGAAATCTCATCAGTGTTAATAGTTGTCTTTTTTCCAAAATACTTGCTTCAAATTCTTAGGTTATCCTGCATTCAGACTCTCCAAGGACAAGTGAATCATTTTTTCTGGTCACTGAAGATAGAACTTCAGTAGAAATGTGTAACAACAGTCTGGCATAGCATGCAGACAGAAGTAAAAGCTTTTGACAGTGTTTGCAAAGGAATCTAAGGAGAATCACCTGCTGTGCACTGTCTGGAAAAGGAACACAGAGTTCTTAATTTATTAAACTCAAAAAATTTCTGTCAAGGTGGAAATAAAGTGAAATCCACAATTTTACTGGGAGCAAAAGAAATAATGACATTTGCAGTTCCAAATGTTTGAATCTGTTCTGCTGCAAATTGAAAACTAGAAATAAATAGTATTAGCAAGAACTTAAATTCTGTGGTTCCAAATGTTCTAGTTTTAACTACCGTGGAAGTGGTGTGATTTGAGAATATGGTGGTTCTTAAAGAACAGAAATACTGCATCTTTTTTTGTAACAGATTCTTATGTGGTGTTCAACTGTAACATTTGGTTTGGTTAAAACTGGACCACTCCAAAATAAATTAATTGGTTTATCTATATATGATAGAATCACAGACTGGTTTGGGTTGGAAGGTACTTTAAAGCTCATCTAGTTTTAACTCCCCTGCCACAGGCAGGAACACCTTCCACTAGACCTGATTGCTCCAAGCCTCATCCAACCTGCCCTTGAAAACTGCCAGGGATGGGGGAGCCACAGTTGCTCTGGGCACCCTGTGCCAGTGCCTCAGCACCCTCACAGGGAAAAACTTGCTCTTAATGTCTAATCTAAATCTACACTCAGGTTAAAGCCATTCCCCCTTGTCCTATCCCTACATATCCATGTAAGAAGTCTCCAGTTTTCTTGTAGGCCCACTTTAGGTACTGGAAGCTGCTTTAAGGTCTCCCCAGAGCCTTCTCTTCTCCAGGCTGAACAACCCCAACTGTCTCAGCCTCTTCCCGCAGCAGAGGTCCTCCAGCTCTCTGATCATCTTTGTGGCCTTCTTTAGATTCGCTCCACCAGCTCCACATCCTTCTTATGTTGGGGTCTCTAGGGCTGAACACAATACTGCAGGTGGGGTCTCATGAGAGCCAAGTAGAGGGAGAGAATCCCCTCCCTTGACCTGCTGGTCATGCTTCTTTTGATGCTGCCCAGGATTTGATTGGCTTTCTGGGCTGAAAGTGCATGCTGCCAAGTTATTATTTAGCTTCTCATTAACCATCACCCCTAAGTCCTTCTCAGGGGTGTTCTCAATCCATTCTCCACCCAGTCTGTATTTGTGCTGTAGGTTGTGAGTGTGCATACAGTGAAACGCTCACTTGAACTTACCTGGGAGTGTTAATTCTGGAGAGTGTTGGGTGACATGGTTTAGTGTGAGGTGTCCCTGCCCATGTCAGGGGGATTGGAACTAGATGATCTTAAGGTCCTTTCCAACCCTAACTATTCTGTGATCCTCATGTATGACCATCCCCACTGTTTAACACTCCAGTTGACCTGGAACTCCTGCTGTGGGTTTTTGGTTTTGGTTTGGGTTTTTTTTGAGCTTCAGTGTCCAGTGCAATATACTTAAATAATCTCAGCTTTGATAGTGAAAGCTCTGCTCACTGGTTATGTTTTTACTCATAGTGTTGCTGGTAGTAGCCCTGTGTGGTGATGTACATCCTGCTATGGGAGTAGCTGCCGTTCTGTCTTAGTGTGCCAGTCTCCAGGTACCAGACCCACAGGAGCTCTAAGCTTTAAACAGTTTGGATAATATTCTACCGCAGGGTCTCTGCAGCAGGAACTTTGTCTACAGCAGTGAACAGGCACAGTTGTGCTGCTACTCCAACGGTAATCCTGAGTAGAAGTTCTCCAATCTTCAGTGATTTGGACATAAATACAGTATGGCAAATGCTTCCAGCTTCATTAAAACTTAGGATTATAAATCTGATGTTGCTTTCAGTGACGGGGAATTGCCTATGACCTCAACAGGGGGAAAAAAACAAACCAACCAGGAAATGATTTAAGCATTTCTGTGTATGTTCTGTGTGGATAGCTTCAGTGAAATTAACTGGATCACTGCACACGGGACCTGTGCAGGACAGTAGCTTTTAAGTTTCTTAATTCCACAAGTCTAGGCTAATGTTTACTTTGATTTTATTTTTTGCTTTATCATAATAGTTCTTTCTTATGCTGATTTGATGCCTTACATCAGATTTGGAGTGGATAGGGAGGAGTGATTTTGCTTTAAAAAGAAAGTACCTAAAAAGCTAATCCCGAATTCATCATTGCTTAGTAACATTTCATTCTGGATTTTGAAACTATTGCAGAGAACTTGAAATTCAGAATTGTGGAATCCTGAAAATGCATTTTTGACTATTATAACAAATATTTCCTTTCAGTCATATTATGCTGCACAAAAATTAGATCTTAGTCCTTTTGATATTTTTCATCTGCTCTATTTCTAAAATTATCTTGTGGAGTTTAGTGCAAGAGGTTAATGTGATAATCTGTCTCTATAATTGAAAGACTATAGTTATGGGAAAGCCATAGAAGTCAGCAAGAAGCATCTGCTAACTTTTCTTCTTTTTTTTTTTTCCAAAATATATTATAATTTGAATAAATGTTTTGTCACTTGCAAAACTGAAATAATGTTTGCCTTTCAGCACTGTCACTAGTGCTCTGCTGTGCCACCAAGAGCACTTTCTGTTCAGTTCTTTAATTAGTGTTGAAGGGGTTGAATGATCTCAGACCCTCCTGCAGGCTGGATATGTTGTATTGGCAGTTGTTTCCAGCCTGCGAAACTAATTTTCTGGTGTTCTGTGGATTGCTGAAGTAAATATTGAAAGTTTGTTCATTTCTTGCTATTGTAGGCATTGGATCAAGACAGAACTGCACTACAGAAGGTGAAAAAGTCTGTGAAAGCAATATATAATTCGGGGCAAGGTAAGACGTTTTCAGTTTGACATGAGAACCTAAGGATTTGATTTCCAGTTTGGGAAGTGTCTTGCAGTTTATCCTGTTGAAGTGTATAGCAGAAGAGATGCTTATCTGCTTGGAAGTGTTTGGATGTAGAATATTCATTCTTTGCTTCTGATTATACATCAGATTATGTGTTCTCCAGTTCTTAAACCCTCAAATTCCTTCTCAAAGGCGGCTTTTAGGAGGATTCCCATGAATAAATTTTCCTGCTGTGATGATATTTCAAGCAGCTATCTCCAGCTGGAATGGTGACAAGAGAGTATTCTAGACTACATTAATGGAGTGTACTTCTAAGAGATACTAGAGTGAGAACTTGCTAAAAGGCTTAAAAAATAAAAGGAAATATCTATAGGTAGATGTATTTTGTTTTATCACATGCTCTCCCCATGTGACATGGACAATAACTAATGTATTTCCTTTCTTACCTAAAATAGTGGAGATTTGTCAGTATGTTGTTTGTTCGAAGACACTGTCGGTGTTCTATTGAAGCTGTAGAAATAATTTTGTGGGAGGATAGGTGGCTGGAATATGAATTGATGATCCATTTGAGTTCAGTAACAGATGATGATCAAGCACAGATCAATGTACAAATCAGGTTTTGGAGATGTTCTGAAGTCTACCTGGCTTCTGCCTCTGCTTCTCTTAAGGTTTAGACACTGTGCCAAAGGCAGATATGGTAACAGAGCTGTACACCTCGTAATAACCATCTGTCTGTAAATACTGAACTTTATAAAAGCTCAGTTTGTATTCCCTAGCAATAGTACTAAGTTTAGCAAGTATTTCCCTTATGCAGAGCCACTTCTGAGTGGTGTTAGTTCTGTTTAATTCTGTGTGTTGTCCCATTAACTTGTGGTTATGGAAGTGTGGGAGTGTTTTAGTGTATGGTAGAGTCCTAACTTTTCTGCTAATCACTAATACTGTTGCTCTACTAGCACCATGTTTTAATTAGCTTTTCTGTAATTTCAGTTGATGATGAATGTTTTTCCAATGGACTGTGAAGCCTGATACGAAGTGAGATTAGTTTTTGGTAGGGTGAATATTTAGCTCTATGCTTATAGAAGTACTCAGTTGCTCAAAGTAGCTTTTCTATTTTGGAAGTACCTACTTACCAGATTTCAAACCTAGTGAAAACTGCAGAACACACAAAAAAGTGTTCTGTCTGGTTTGAAATACAGAAATGATACTAGACATTTTAGCTATCATTTGATTTGAGCCTCATAATAAAAGTAATACTGTTTTCAGTGCCTGTAAGTAGGCCATGCTATGGCATGAATCTTTCACATCGAGTAAAAGCAACAGAAGTTTGGTTAATGGTTTTAATTGGCTGCCTCTATACTTCAGAAGGACCAGAGATAGTCAGGTAGCTGAGTTTTTGTTTGTTTGGAGTTTAATTATTTCCTTTTTTGACAAGTCTGGTTTCAAAGGTACAAGTCAGTATTATTTTCTCTGCATAAAGCAAGCACTATGCACAATACTCTAGCTCCCTCTTCAGAATGCTGTTGGTGATAGGCTACATTATAGCCGGGAAAGGTATGTGCAGGAGGCAGTCATACAGTAATTGAGAAGCATAAACTAGTGTTAGTAAAAGCAAGACTGAAAGCGTGTGTTACGTGTGTGAAACCTCGTGAGTATGAAGTAACTGAATTAAAACTCAAACTTATTTTGCCTGTAAGCCAGCTACTTTCTTATGCTTCAGTGATGAAAGTGGCTTTTGATGTTTAACTTCACATAAGCCATACTAAAACCAGCTGTAAAATGCATTGTTGTTTATCAGTTCAAGAAGGAATTGGCTATTTTTGTGTTTCAGAAGAAAGCCTTTGACAGCAGTCTGAGATCTCAGAATTGGAATTTGTTTCACAAACTTATTTGCCAGAAGGTGAGGCCATGTTTAAACTACTGGCATAGGAAATGTCTTTTTAAAAACTCCCCTGCTTCATAATCTCCTTTCAGAACTCAGCTGGGCTGGTGAGAAATGGTTATCCAGAGGCAATAGAAATTCTTCTCTCTTTAGTTCGGTAATCCAATTCATACTCCTGCAAAAAATCATAGGTAGGATTTTGGGGGCTATATTAGTGGGGGGGTTAGGTTTGTTTTTTGCCTGGAGTTACATTTGAAGAGTGGCATTCACGCACTGCAGTATCTCATACAGAATTCTTCAGAAAGCCCTAGCTAGCTTTCTGGTGTGTTGGTTCATTCCTCTTCATTGCTGAACGATGGATCACAAGGGACTCTCTTATGTTACAAAGAGAGCTTAAATGTCCCCCAGATACTTTCTGCTTTTTTGTGTACATCATTCACCCATTTGTCATATTTCGATTTAGACCTTCTGCAGTGGAAAGGAAAACATACCAGCCCAGAAATATGGAAATCCCTTAGAAAAGTCCCGTACCTTTTTCCCTATCTGAAAGTACTGTTTAGGAAAGTACTGTTTTATGAAATCCAGTAAGACACACAAATTGATGCCTCTTTCTCACCACTTCCTCCTTATCTGCCTTGCTGTTTACTTCAGGCGTGATAGATTGCATCTGTAAGCAAGAACCCATCTTACGTGAGCGGTGCTTGAACTTCGTGGAGAATCTGTTCTGACTGGCTTTCCCATAACATTTGGATTGAATTGAAGCAGAAGCGGATTGCACAATTAGTTTTGTTGTAGATTTTCAATAGCTCTTTTTCATTACTTCCTTGGTATGACTCCCAAATATAGTCAAAAGAATTTACACAATAGAGAAATAAAACCGTAAAACTCCATGCAAGCCCAACAGTACTGAGCTCAGTCCACATGGCCTCCTGCAGTGATCAGCAACAGATGCTTGAGGAAGTAGAACAGTGCAAAGATGGGAGTACATTTTTATAAGTTAATTATTTTCAAGCACTTTTTCAACTCACAGTGATCTGAAGGCCTGGAATTATCCGAGTTGGGACACATGCGGTGATGCTGGGTACTTGTTAGCAGACTTGTACAGTTCATTTTGTCTAAAGAATTTAAATTAATGCAGATCTTTATAATTCATAATCTTGCATCAGTCCTGTTAAATGCTCTCTTGCAATGTGATGCTGAGCATGCTCCTCAGGCCTTAAATCCCTTGATGAGAAGGCTGGCCCTATCCATGTCTTAAAGCATTGACCTCAGGCCTACCACAGTGACACAGCTGATGTGAAATTGAGGGACTTCTGGGGTGTGAGGGTTTGTAGGGGGCTTGGAAGTGCCAAAGCTTGCTAGAGTAGTGACAGAGGAGTTCTTGTTGGATGAATCAAAACTTGATTCAGTCCTGTCCATCCTGTCTCTTGAAATAGGTTTCTGAATTGAATTGTTTCCATAATCACCCACAATAGCTCTCTTTTTGAGGTTTATGGTTGGGTTTGTTTGGGTTTTTTTCAGAAACTGTATGTTTAATCATCCTTACTCTCCTCCATGGCAGCATAGACTTTCTTTTCAAAAACAAGGAAGAGGAGGAATGAATTTCAGGCAGCAGAGCAAGAACTGTCTACAGTATTAAGGGTTTAAGCACAAAAGAGTGATGCTTCTATGTTGCACTACTGCGTGCTGTGTTTCTTAATAATTTCTGATGCTCAGCTTTGTTTTGCTTGATATTGAATGTCAAGATGATGTAACTCCAGAACCTTTGTCTAGTTGCCCAATTGTTTCTTGAAGTTAGGAGTGTTTTCCCTTGCATGTTACCCTGCCTATGCACATGTTCATGCACTAGCCATTCAGCGTGGGATTCCACATCTAATTTGGGAGCTACCCAGATGTGAGCCTGTTGCTCTATACTCTGTGCACAACTAATGGATGTATGTAGAGACTTCTAGGGTGAGACACAGTGGGCTGCCTCTACATTTACAGTAGGATGACCTGAGCAGTAATTTTTCCTGTGTTGAATGTAGGGAAGGGTAGACCTGCAGCTCCAGTATGAGTATCTTTGTTGTAGAGGTCTGTGTTTGGACAGAGTAATGTCGCCTTTAGGGTCAGCTTTTGTTTCTGTTGCCCTGAATAATTTCTAGTATTGTATGGAAAAGAACAACAGAGTTTATCACTATGAATCTTGCTTCCTAACGCATATGTTGTAAAGTGATGTGGATGTTATCACTGTTTCATACAGGATTTCACTGGTGACCTCCCTCTGTTGAGAAAATGAACTCTTTTTTCTTCCCTTTCCCCCACCACATCTTTTTGGCCCCTTTCCTCTGTGTGAGGCTTATCCCTCTTAGTTAGCTGAATTCTTTTACTGTTTTTGTGAGAGACGGACCTTCTCAGAAATCCAAACAGATCATTTAATGTTGATTTCTTGCTCCTGTGTGTTTAGGGATCCACTGGAGGGGGGTAGTTGTTTTTTTTAAGTAAACATTTGTTTTTATAAAACCTGTGTTTGTTGTTCAGCATTTCGTATTTATCTGCATTTCTACCAGTGCTGTTCTGCACTGTAGTTTCTACAGATTGCCTGAGGAATATGTAAGCATTACTGCTCTGCTGATGCATACTTGAATTCTCAGTTTTCTCTGGAGTTCTTATTAAAAAAATAACCATTATATCTGCTTCTCATTCTCCCTGTAGTATAGAAGCTGTTATAAATACGATGCTTTATTTTATGATATAGTTTGCCTATTTTATTCTTCTGTGTGCAGGTCTGAGTGACTTGCTATTACTCATTTTGTCAGCTTTTATGAATTCTACTCTTAGCAGTTGGATTTGGTATAAATCCTGTGAAGCACAGCTGAAAGAAAATTCTTCCATGAGAACTTCCCAAGCGTGTCAGCAATGAACACAGGTGCAAAAAGAAGTCATTTACCTTTCTGGGCTGGTTATCTCTCTGCTTTTACACCGTGATGGTCTAGAGAGCCTTGCAGACTCACTGAGACACTCCTTGCACTGGAAATCTTTGAAAGAGGCTTTTATTACTTTTCACTTCTGCAATGTCAGTCCAAAAGACGTTATTTTTATCAAGGCCAGATAAGAATATGGTGCTCAAATATACTTTTTCTTTTCTATTACTTTTTCATTACATTTCACCTTTGTGAAGGATGAAATGAGAAAGGATGCAAACTTCTTTTACCATCCTTTTTAACCTTGCCAGCTTGCTTGCTTTTTCTAAAGTCTGAGTCTTTCTTCATTTATAAATGCAGCTTGGCTTTGACCTTGGTTATTTTTCCTCCAGCTACCCTTGGAATAAATCCATTTTATGAAGCGTAACATAAAAATAGCTTCAAGCTGATCAGGATTCTGAATAATTATATTATTAGTATTATTATTTAGTGTTTGCAGCATAATATATATGAACAAAACTCTTAGGTAAAGGAGACTTTAAGGCTTAAATTTTAGTGCTGTGTTCTCTAGCTTCACTATATAAAGGCTGCTCTTTAGCCTTTCTTCACAGTATTTGTTCTTCAGTTTCCTTACTTAATATGCACAATTAGACATGAATTTCACTGGGTTCAGAAGCATATTCTAAATTCTGGTACTTTTTTAATGGGAAATAAACATAGCGCTTAATGAATGTTGTGAGTTTCAGTGAAAGAGGTCAAATTCTTTGTCTGCCTTGGGAATTCTATTTGAGTCTTCTATCTTTGTCCTGGGAAAAGTTTTTACCACAAATTGACTTTAAGCATAGACAGCTTCAGGTGACTGCCAGGAGCAGCAGAACAAGGTGTGCTTCAGCCCTGGGAATCCTTAAGCCCTGAATGCTCGGGGCTCAGAGTAAGCATGCTCCCTGCTTCCCTGGTGAGTACTGCTGTGCAGCAACAGGCTGCTGTAGGCTGTGGAGGCTGCCGTTCTTCCTCACTTGCTTGGATCTGCATCTTCAGATGTATTATTTCTTCTTAACATGCAATCCTCAATATACAGGTTATAGCACAGAAGTATGGGATGCCACAACATTGCTGTGCACTTCACCCTACCAGGGTTTTCTCAAAGGTAAATCCTGTGCTGGGTGTTTCCTCGAGGTGATGGTGTAGATTACGGAGAAGATGCTTATGTAAGGAAGAAATTCCTCACTATGAGAGCGGTGAGGCACTAGAACAGGTTGCACTGAGAAGCTGAGCCTGCCCCATCCCTGGTAGTGTTCAACACCAGGCTGGATGGGGCTTTGAGCAACCTGCTCTAGTGAAAGGTGTCCCTGCCCATGGCAGGGGAGTGAAACTGGATGAGCTTCATGGGCCCTTCCAACCCAGACCATTTTGTGATTCTATGATCTTTCAGCTCAGAAAATACCACTGCTGTATCTGGTCCAGTATGTGGCTTTATGCTACATCTGCTGTTCTGTAATGAGGTCCTACCCATGGGCTCACCTACTGAATGCCCTACCAGATCCTATTGGGTAGGGAATAATTAGAGAGGCCCCTGTCCGTGCCTATATTCCTTTTGAAGGGAGTGGGTGTGGAGCCCATCCTTAATAGTCCATGATCTTAGCACCTCTCAGGGAGCTGCTGAAGGAGGAGGATGTCTCTCTGGGGAAGCTGGTTTGTTTTCATAATTGTACTGAGCTTTGTTTATGGTATTGAGAAGATATGAACTGATTGTAGAAGACAAACATTGCCTTTTGTATGTACTGCTGTCAGTATCATGCCTCCCTCTCTGGGGTTATTAAAGTCCTTCCTACAGTACTTGTATCTAAGGAAGTAAACATGCATGTTATAGCTTTCTCTTTTCAAAGGAAGTTCTATTGGGACGCTAGGAAGTTGTTTCTGTGTTTGCATGAGGCTGTTCACGGAGAGATTAAAGCATGTTCTTTGCTCTAAGCATGTGGGCTTACATATGTTGCATTTTAGCCCAGGCTACATTGCTGATTTAGTTTTTCATCTGTCTGCCTTTAAGTTCAAGTAGGGAACAACCTTACCTCTTCAACAGAAAATTTTTGCTGTCCTTTGACAAGATTTACACTGATAGCTGTGTAAGAAATGGAAATCCATTATTCTTACACAGTCCTTGAATGTTGTATGTGTGGTAACTACCAAATATTCCTTTTATGTCATAATCTAAGCCTCATGCCTAGATTTAGGTGATTTGCAATCTGGGATTCTTGAGAATTTCCTATCTATTGTTCCAGGACAATGATAAGCTTCCTGATTCCTTTTTCTGATAAGGAGGTTTTTTGCCTTTCCACAGATAAAGGAAACAGTCCTTGTTTTCAGCTCTTTTTCAGTCTTTCTACGAAATCACTTTTGAAAGTACTCTGTGAAACAACACAGTGCTTAAAATCAAAATGCTGAGAGTCACTGTGGGGTTAGAAGGGCTTCACAGGCAAGGATAGGGGTTTCATGATCTAGCAGGCTTCTTCCTGACCTCATTCTGTTCTCCTTCCTTTTCTTTCAGCACTGTTGGGTACACTTGAGCTTTATTACCTCAGGACTGCATAAGCCAAAGCTCCTTCTTAGATAGTGTTCTGTGTATATTTATGCAACAGCTTTTACATCAAAACAAAATGCAGATTTTATTATTACATAGTGATTTCCTTAGATTTAATGCTAAGCCACTGGATTAAAGCCGTATGGTTTTTGAACAGTTTCATTTAAAAACATACTGCTTGAATTACAATTCCGTATTAACATATGATTAAATATTTGGCATTTTGAAAACCGCAGTGTTAATGTCTGTTTAGAATGGAACTTGTCAGATATGTGGGGTTTGGGCTTTGTTTTGGAGAAATAAATATTGCAGATATTTTTTTGGCATTGTATAAGTTTTCATTAGTTTTTGTTGGAGCTTTAGTGCACTGTTGTTTTGAGTACCCATAATACCTTAAAAGTGTGATTGTTGAACTCTACATCAGCTCTTGGTTAATGTCAAAGTAGATTCATGTATTGTGGGACATTACCCACAAGCCTTGTTTGAAACTTACGTCTTCAGTTTTTGGCCCCCCATTTGTTGTAATTCAGATGCTCTCAGGCAATATGACAGCTTGAAGAATATTAAACTTGTGGGTTTGTGAGAAAAACATGGTACCTATTGGCAACTATTTTCTCTTTCTTCCCCTTGTCATTACACACATCATCTAGTTCAGTAGCTCTGTGGTTTTGTATTTGTGGCTGGCAGGAAAAAAACCCATAGTAAGACTAGGAAACTCATTAAAGTGAAATGTTAATTTAATTAATACCATCAATATTGCTCTAAGAGATGGAGGTGTGTCCCCAGGGGCTGCAGTGGCAAACCTCCTATTTAAAGATACTAAATTGAAGTAAGAGAAAATATGCAAACAGATGCCAGAAAGGAAATTCATAGCAGGAAAAGCATTTTGGGCACAGTGGTTTCTAATTCAGAGCTTCCTTCATCCTTGAGTTAAGGATTTTGCTTCCTTAAATTTCTTCATCTTGTTCTGACCTCCCTGTGCATGCAGTTTGCCATTAAATATGTTGAAGCAAGTCTTTGGTGATGTACCACAACACATTGCATCCTGTGTGGTAGCTCTGGATTACAAAGCACTTGAAAAGGGAATATTTGTAAGACATGTTTCTTCTTTAAACTTGCAGACAGATTCAGACGGTCTCATTTTATATCTGATACTATTGACTTCTTCTGTTCTGTAAGTGCCTGCATTACAATTAAAAGTAGTTTGCGTTACAACAGACAGTTATAAATTCCTGTGTTGCTCACAAAATGAGCGCATGCACTTAGTTTGATTGACCTTTACTTGATCTTATTACTTTATTGATAACTACAGAGCTTTTATCCTCGATAAAAAAAATTTAAGTTGCTGATTTAAAAGAAGCGTATACCTATCTATGTATAAATTCTTTTCGATATTAAAATGATAATTTTTGACTTTTTCTTCTTTTCAGATCATGTCCAAAATGAAGAAAACTATGCACAAGTACTAGATAAATTTGGAAGCAATTTTTTAAGTCGGGATAATCCAGATCTTGGCACAGCTTTTGTAAAGTTTTCCACACTTACTAAAGAATTATCAACGCTGCTGAAGAACCTGGTGAGGACTTTCATACTTTATTAGGTTTTTTCCATTGTCAACACTGGTCTAGGTTTTCAACATTCTCGGAGTGTCCCATCTCCTTTCCTGTCCCATGTTTATTCTTTCTGCAGTAATTCGTTACAATAGTGCATTAAAAAGCTGTTTGAATATTGCATATGTGGAAATGACTGCATCAGTATCTTTAAATTGATCTAGATGAGGTATAGGAAGAACATTGGCAGCGCTTGCAGATGAATTGTTTTCTTCTGAAATTTTACATGGTGCTTTACTTTTTCCAAGCGCCTAAGGCCTGTTTTTCCCACCTCCCTTTTCTCTAAATATCCTCAGCTAATCTTTGTGCACCACTTATCTTCTGTTCACATCCATCCTTGCCAAATTATCATATGTGTTTCCATCTGTTAAAGGCTTTTCCCATATTTTGCTCTAGATATGAAACTGTTTTGCTTTATCAGACATGTTTCCAATTCATTTCAGCTACTGTTTTATGAAGTCTTCAACAATGTAATCAACAATTCCAAAATCTTGCCATACTGGAGTAAGATATTACTATTTAGATGGGATTTTTGTTTTGACTAGCTGGCTATTGTTCAGTAATTTCAAGCCAAGTATTAATGGCTTGAATTGGCTATCCTTAATGGATTCACTTGGACAAACGAAAAAAGCTGGAGTAATGTACTGTTGTTCATGCCTTTTGACTATTGTTTTTCAAAATTCCCATTTGAGAGATGAACTTCTGTTTAGCTTAAGTGGAAACTGATTAAAATGGTTGAGAATGAAAACAACAATAGCTATTCTTCAATCTGTGTATTGATGAAGTAGAAAGCTTACTGACTTGTATGTTTAATATTCATAATTCTTTTCCTTCTCTGGCAAAACTGACATTGCAATGGAGTTGTTGGTTGTGATGGATTGAGATTAGATCCCAACAAAGGGCAAATTGCAGAAAGGAATAATCCTGTAAAATTCCCTGGCTCCCTTTTTTTCCATTGTAAAATAATATTGTTTGGGGGTCATGTGCAAATGATTAAGCTTAGTAGAAGGAAAAACAGAATCTAGCTCTTCAAATAGAATCAAAGCTTAGACTATCTGCTGCAAACTCCTTAATGATGGCAGGTGAAGAAAAAAGATCTTTTGGGGTTTTAATCACTAAAAGTGATCAAATTGCTTCTTCAAAATCAATATTTGAGCATTAATTGTTGCAATTAAGGAGAAATTTTTATGTGCATGTATTAAATGTTGCTTAATGCCACTTGAAAATCAAATATTGAATTTTTCGTATGTCTTTTGGATATACACGGAGTTTGTGACTGGAACGTTAGAATCATAGAATAGTTAGGTTTGGAAAGGACCTTAAGATCTTCTAGCTTCAACCCCCCTGCCATGGACAGAGACACCTCCCACTAAACCATGTCAATCAAGGCTCTGTCCAGCCTGGCCTTGAACACTGCCAGGGATGGAGCATTCACAACTTCCTTGGGCAGCCCGTTCCAGTGCCTCATCACCCTCACAGTAAAGAACTTCTTCCTTAGATCCAATCTAAACTTCCCCTGTTGAAGTTTGAACCCATTACCCCTTGTCCTGTCACTACAGTCCCTAATGAAGAGTCCCTCCCCAGCATCCCTATAGTCCCCCTTCAGATACTGGAAGGCTGCTCTGAGGTCACCACGCAGCCTTCTCTTCTCCAGGCTGAACAGCCCCAACTTTCTCAGCCTGGCTTCATACGGGAGGTGCTCCAGTCCCCTGATCATCCTCGTGGCCTCCTCTGGGCTTGTTCCAACAGTTTCATGTCCTTTTTATGTTGAGGACACCAGAACTGCACACAATACTCCAAGTGAGGTCTCATG
>WYDI02012342.1:8436-20625 GCA_009867235.2 Psittacus erithacus
TCGCGCTGCCCTCGAGCGCCCCCGCGCGCAGCCGCCGGGCTCCCTCCCGCCCGCCCGCCCGCCGGCGGGGAGGGCGGCAGGCAGCGGGCAGGTGCGCGGCGGCTGCAGCTTGAGCCAGCGCCGGGGCCGTGTCTGCTCGCCACAGCCGCCGCCCCTCCTCGCTGGATGCCGCCGCCTTCCCGGCGTGAGCACCGGTTCCCTCCTGGCGCTGCGGCTCGCTTTCTCCTGCTCCTCCTCCGTTCCATCCTCCCAGCGGCTCGGGAAGGCAGAGCCCCCGGGGGTGCCCGTCGGTGGGTGCGCGCCCCCAGCCCCTGCGCTCGCCTCCCCACCGCGGCAGCCGCAACCCCGCTTAGCCCGGCCACCATGGCGTGGGGGAGGTAAGCGAGTTCCATTCACTTCTCCTCTGCGGGTCTTGCCCTCCTGCTGGAGCCGCACCTGCCCGTGCGCCCGCGGGTCCGCCTCCCGCCGGTCCTGGGCGGCTGCAGGTGAGGGGGATAGCGGGGACCAGGTGCGTTTTCCCGGTGACAGAGGAAAAGTTGCGGCCGGCGTTGGCGAAGCGACTCCGCATTGTTGTGTTTGGGAGCGGGTGTTTCCCTGAGGGCGGCGGCGTGGCGGGTGTACTTCCGGGTTCGCACCTTTTTCCCTTAGCCGCAGCTGCTCTGCGCCCCTTCCTCTGCCCTGGAGCAGAGCCGGAGCCTCAACCGCTGTAGCTGGCAGCTCGGCTGTCAGCACCTGAGCCGCCGCTCCCCCTCCAGGACGGGGGATAGGGAGTGCGGGGCCGCGCCGCACGTCAAACGCGAACAATAACAGCCGTAGTAAAGGAAGGGTGAGGGGACGGAGCTCCACCCGCCGCCGAGCGGGGCCCGAGGAGCAGCGCCCCGCCGACACCCGCCTGCGCCGCGGCGGCAGCCGGGGGCCGAGGTAACGGCCGGGCGGCGGCCGCTGAGACGGTGCAGTAGCCCGACGCCAGGGGGCGGCCGGAATTCGGCCGCCGGATGGCGGTAACCTGCCGGCGGGGCGGGCGGAGACCGACGCTGAGCGCTCGCGGCTCGTTAGGCGCGGCAGAAGGGGAGGCCGGGAAGGAGAGTGGACGGACGGCGGAATGGAGCCCCTCGGGCGGCGCGTCCGCCGTGAGGCGGCCGGGGAGCGAAGGATAGGGCCGCAGCGGTGCGCCCCGAAGGTCGTGGGGCTTGACTGCCCTGTGGTAACTACCACCGGGGCGGAGGGAGGCGAAAGACCGGGGCGGGCACCGCTACCGGGTGTCACGCGCGGCGCCGTATGCGTGGTGCGGGGGGTTTTAACGTGAGCGGTGTTGGGGCCGCCATTTTGAATGGCTCCCTGCCGCGCCGCAGGGAGTGCGGGGTTGCAGCCGGCCGCCAGTGGCGGCCGTCCCGCGGAGCTGCGGGGAGAGGGCTGGGGCGGTGCGGGGAGTGCGTCCCGCCGCCGGGCGGGATTTCTGGGTAACGGTCACATGTAGCCTCACGGCTGGCCCTGAGGTGGAGTTGCAGTGCGACGGGAGAATAAATAAACTGCAGAAGTGGTTCCAGACGCTTCCTTTCCCCTTGTCTGTTTTCACCCCCGGGGGGGGAGGCGGCAGCGGGATCGGTTTGGCCGGTGGGGGGAGTTGGGAGGGGGGGGAGCGGGCGGGCAGGCTGGGTACCCGCGGCGCGGCGGGAGGCGAAGCGGCACCTCGGCGGGGGCTCCGCCGGCCCTGCGCTGCCGCTGGTCCCGCACCGCTGCTGCCGGTGCCTTGGCGAGCGGTCCGGAGCTGAACGAAGGCCGCTGTACCCAGCTGCCGAGGTTGGGCTGCAGTAAATCGTACACTGGGGCAGACGAAAAGCTGGTAAAATAGTAAATTAAACTGAAAATAACCGAACAGCGGCAGTGTGTCTAATCATTTTGCCCAAGGTATTAAAAAATACAAACCTGGAATATCTGAATCTGTGAACTGCAAAGTTAAGTTTAGATATCTTTTGGCTTTACCACCGCGGAACTACCCATTTTAACATGATAATTTGATTAATTTACTTTTTTTCCTTTTACCAGTTATTACTTGTTAGTGGATGTGAGTAAATAATGCATGATGTTCTTACAGTCATGGGATGAAATAGTATTGTGCACTCTGCTGCCAGTGTGTTTACACACTTCATGCTTTTCCCTTACATAACTGATGTTGCTGCTGTTTTTAAATAGGCCGTACGCAGGGCTGTTTCCTCCATCCCATCTAATAGCCTGGTTTGGAACGTCACATCTTGCATGGAAGCACTATTAATTATTGAAAGTAAGGAGAAATGTCCTGACACAAGTCATCAGATACTCAAGAAATAGTTATAGTTAAATTTAGGGTTGTTTCATTTAAATATAGCTATGTATAGTTTTAGTGGTATCTGTGTGTAATACTGTACTAAAATGTAGGAATACATGTTTGATCTTAGATTGATACCTGTATGCTTTGTTTTACAAAACTAATTTATTTTTGAAACCACACTAAAAAAAACCTTAAAGCTTCACAGGATACAGCACTGACAAGCTTGTTTGGAAAACTATTTCTAAGATATGTAACTAAGCCATGGTTCTTTAGAGAATGATGTGGGGTTTTCCCCCCCTTGGTATAGAGTAGAAAGAATCAATATTGAATTAAATTATTACCTTAATTATTAATACACCAGGAAGCCAAGTTTCCTTTGCTGTAGTGAAACAAATCATGTATGCAGTGGAAAAAGTAGTTATTACAGCTGATATTTGTCCTGTGTAGTAGTTACAAAAATGCAGCTGTAGTAAAAACTCTGCTCGTGTATGACAAATAGCTGTCTTCTCTGTTTTTATAATACATCCTATAGAGGGCATGTAATGGAATCTCAGTTTTCAAAAACATTTAAAAAAATAAATTAAAAATATATTAATTGTCATGTATTTATAAAATCAGAAGAGGAAAAATGGTGATAAATAAATGAAGGTGATGACCTTAGACCCTGTCCCTCCTAGGCCTGAACGGCTATTGCCCGGGCTGCTGCTAGGATGCAGTGGCAAGTCACCAGCAGTGCTTTAGGTAGCACCCCCGAGCACAGAAGCGGGTTGTAAAGACCAAGCAGTTAAGATATTTCTGCCTCCTCTTTTAGTTCTTTTTCCCTTAACTCCCTGGTAGTGTTTCGTTAGAGCCGCAGCTGAAACCCGCGGTGCGGAGCGCGCCCTCGAGCGCACGGGCGAGGTTCCGAGCGGGGTGCCGTGGCGAGAGGTGGTTTCCGGAGGAACCACGTTTCCCTCCGCCAGCACCCTGCCTCCTTCTCCCCCGGGCAGCCGTGCGGCGGCGGCGGGTCCCGGGCAGCGGCGGCCGTAGGCGGTGGCCGGGGGGGGGCCGTGCCTCCGCTGTGCCGCTGGCCTGGGTGCTGAATCCCGCGGCCATCTTGGTGCCGGTGGGAGCCTGCGGCCCAGAGATCCGGCCAGTCTGGGGCACGGCTGCGGGCTGCATTTGCGTTTTGTGCTCCGCTCGGATGTGCTCGCGTCCTGCACAAGGGGTCATGGAGGGAAGTGGTATAGCCAGAAGCCTTTGTGGAACCCGCGGTACCGCTCCGGTATTGAACGCCGATAGTAAAACCAATGCCAGAAATACTGCAGTGTGCTCTTCTGCAGAGAGGGAGGGATCCTAACGGGAGAAAAGGGGTTTTGTACACAGCCTGTGAAGCGTAATGTTACCCATGTAAAATGGAAGTGCAGCCAAAACCAACTAGACAGGCACTAGCTATTTGCTGTTTTTAACCACAGGTTGAGTTCATGAAAGGGCATTCTGAAAGATAATATCAAAACAGCATATCATCCTGAACAAAATAACTGTTCCTAGTAAGGGGACGGTTCAAGAAAAAACAGTTACTCATGAGCGGCGGCACCAACACAGACACCAGCTTTTTTCCCTTTCTTCCTCTCTCTAGGAAAAGACAGTGAATTTGGAAAGACGTGTGCTCTAGGAAATTTTTTCTTTCTACATTCACATCAGTGTGCTTCAGCATCTCTAGTACATTTAAAGAAAAAAAACCAAACAAGCTTTTTTGTCACCACAGAGACAAGTGTTCATTTTCTGTAATTGCACCCCGGGTGTTGCAAATGCAGTTGCACAATAAAAAGCAAATATGCCACTCTGGATTGATGTGTAGAGGCTAAAAAAAGACAAAAACAGCTTGAAGTGTTTCACATGGGAGGGTAACAATTAAAAAAAATATACAGGGATTTTAACATTCTGCTTCTAAAAATAGAATAAATTGATATGCAGGGTCTTCAAATTAAAGGTCAGAGGTGACAAACTGGGACAAAGGTCATGCAGCTCATTTTCAAGCAATCAGTTTCTAGTTTTTTCATGGTTGAACAAAAGCTTAATTATACCGAAAAGCGAGGACTGTAATATTTAACTAGTCAACAGCAACAGAAATAGAGGTAATTTTACACAATTCCCTCTTTTATTGAATGTGGATGTATTGTGAAATTATTTGTGCTACTGGTAGGTCTGTCTAAATTTGTTTAAATACATTCTTAAATTCAACATCTAATAATCTATACTCTAGTATTTTATACTTGAGAACTAAGAGAGAGTGTGTAGCCATCTTCTGCTTTTTCAGTGATCTTGGGAAAACAAAAAGGGGGGGGGTGTCTATCCTGATGATCTATACTATGATTTCACAAAAAGTTAAATTGCAGGTCTGTGCAGTTTGGCATTCATGCACATACTTACTGTTTCTAACAAAGTAGTTCCCCCAAATCCTACTTCCAGTCTGTAGCATCGTGTGTGTCCCTGTGCAGCAATTACACAGACCTAAAAGCTGACTCTTTCATGAGTGTGTGTATGGGATTATCATTTTATTGTGTGCAGTGTAGTCTTCTTTCACTAATTTAGATTCAGGGTTCTTAACATTTTGAAGGGATTGTTTCAATCTTTATAATATCACATTTACAACATTAACCCATGTTGTCATAAATATTCTGAAGGTATGTAACAGATATTCTATAGCTAACATTTGATACGTATTTGGACTACACACAGTATTAGGATAATGCTCCCAAATTATACTGTTAAGATTTGTGCACTCACTAGTATTTTTGTATTGCATAGTAAGGTTTGCTTTTCTTTCAGACACTGTACCTACTTCAAATACTAATGTGTGCGCTGATTTTAAAAATATTTTAATTTTTAAGAGATTGTGAAATTTTTGTTATATATGACTGGTGTTCCTGCGTATTTTTTTCTGTTTGAATGAATATCTTCACTGAAGTTTATGAAAAAAAAAAAAAAAGACCATTGCATTACTTTGTTTGATTAGTTGTTTTAAGTAGTGACATAGTCAGAAGGTATAACATACAGGACTGCTGTCCACTCCTGCTAAAATGAGAAAAATGTCATAGTTCCTGTACTATTCAGGAAAAGTGAATATAGATGTTTAATGAGTGTTTAATTGGTGTTACATGAGTCTTTTAAAGACACTCTGTTGTTTTTATTTTATAACCTTTGTTTTGATTGTTTTAATCCACAATATCCATAGCAGAATTTGTGAGCATGTTACGAAATACAAATGATTAAAAAAAACCCATCTTTATTAACACTCACAAGTAATAAGCCAGTGATTTACAAAAAAAGACTCAAGACAAGAAAGAACATTCTGTGTTTTGTAGGGAAATGGCATGTACAAATAAAACAAAAATTCTGTGCAAAGGGAAGGTTATGTGAAAGATGTGTAAATTCCATGAAGACAAGTATTAGCTTAATGTAAAACATCTCAGGAAAGAGGTCTGAGCAAACCATACTACAGTTGTTATAAAACCAAAAATTTATAGAACATGTATGTATTTTTAATAAAACTTGCTGTAGTGCCATCATTTTTGAGGGGATGATGTTAAAGTCTTAATTGGTTAGAGTATCTTTATAAACAAAAGTTGTAAATTACACATTTGTTTACGGAACAGATTTAAGCTTGGTTTAATAATGGTTTTGCATTGAGGAAAAAGCATGTATGATTCTGGATTAAAAACAGAACATCTGTACATTGAATGTGAACAATACACATACAATTTAGTGTAATTAGGAAGAATGAGAAAAAATTCAGTGTTCTTTAAACTAAAAACTTAAATACTGAATTCGCCTTTTTGCCATAATGGCTCTTTCTTAATTTGGCCTTTAACAAGTATCTTTTCAGGGCTTCATTGGCATTGTTTTGTTTGCAAATAGTTCTCAAGTGGGGAAATAAAATCTTACTCTATAGTTTCTCATAGAAATAACTAAAATCAGTGATCAAGGTCTGAAAAATATGCCGATCTAACTATGATTGAAGACTTGCGGCTTTTAAAGGTTTTTTCATTACAAAATACTGATACCAATTCATTTTAAAAATACAAAGAAAAGATGCCTGAAAACAAATGCAGTAAGATCACAAGGTAGTTTTCTCATTGTTTCATTTCCTGCATGGCAAATCAGTGTGTGGAATTTCAATGTACCCATGCTAACAGTAAACTGGGAACAAAATACTTTAAATACTAAGGAAGTAGAAAAACAGTAGTAGTAGAGGATGGTGCGTTTTATTTGAAATTCTGTATTTAAAAAATTTAATCTTTGAATCTTACAAAATACTGTTTAAAACATACTTTTACACTGCTTCTTATTAAATCATTATCATAGTTGCTTAATATGTGTACATTCAAATGCAGACTATGTGAAATTGCAGGTTATACTAAATCAAGTGCACTAAATATGAGAATTGTGTATACCTAATTTCAGCCCTTAAAACGAAAATAATTTTGTTCACCATGTTCCTTAAGTACATATTATTAAAGTTTGAATCTGAATAGTTTTAAATGCTAAAATAATTGTAAATATTAATGTATTAATAACATTTCACTTTTAAAGAGAAACTTTGATCCAATTTAAATAGCTGGCAGGCTTTCATTGGCACTGATTTTGATAACGTGGGGCTTATTACTCCCTTTCATCTCCCAAAAGAATCAGATTCGTAACAACGGTGGAAGCACATTTTACCTTTGTCTGTTCCTGTTCTCACTGTAGTCAAATGATGGTCTCACATGCAGTTAAAAGGTGCATAACAGGATGTTTGATACTCAAGAATGTGTACTTTATTTCGGAAAAACTGGGGTTTGTTTAGCCCCTTTTTGGATCTGAGAAAAGCATGCTTGGGCTATTGCCCAGCTATTTTATTTACTTCAAACTACCTACCTCCTTCAGATGAATGACAAAATTGGGTGAAATTAGTAAAGAAAGATTGAATTTTAATTTGCTATTTCTTCAATTAATTTTCTTGAATCATTATTTTTTAAATGTTTTGGTATCTCTTATGCACATGCTTGTATCTTCACTTGGTAGAAAAGTATTTTCATGGTGTAAGAAGAAAGGTATGGAAGAAAAGTAAAAAAAAAATTATGGACACAGTAAGAATAGCATCGTAAAAGCTTTCCATTCCTGCCCCCACCCCCACCCTGGGATTATAGAAGGGCATTGACACCTGAGTGCACAATTTCAGGAAATTTTAATTTTCCTTCTCTATTCATTTCAAACTAACTATATTTTACTGAACAAAATGAAAAGGAAAAAAAGAATCAAAACAATGAAAACATCTCAGAAGGGAATCCATTATTTACAATAGTACATTAAGGAATCCATGTAAATGCTCTTAAAACAAGTTAATTCAGAGTATGAGACAACAATAATTTGTTATGTTTGAAATCAAAATACTGTTTGCATAGTGCTTCTACCAGCAGTCAAGAACTGTAAATGAGAATAAACCATTAGCTATTTTACTCACTGGCTCAAAAGATAGATGGCACAGTTTGTTAATTACGAAACGCATTTTCTCAGTTAATATATCTGACCAATGTGTGTGCATAAGTTTAAAAAGCTGATGTTTTATGCTTGGGTTCTGTACGCAGAGTTTTAAAATTTTGTATATACTTGTCAACATTCATCTCTTTATGTCTTCACTACTGATAAGTAGAGGAGTTCCTTTAATATCAGAATGTTCTTCCCAATTCCCTTGCATCACTGTCATACCTGTTTGTTATAAAATAAATAGTTCTTCGTCACTCTGATTGTACTTAAAATGTCCAGCATTCTTTCAAAAAATACTGCTGGCTTTACTGTGTGGAACCAGTCAGTCCCTGGCTGTCACTGAGAGTGAAAGAAACAGGTTTAATTCTTCAATTTTTTTTTGGAGTAAAGCATATGACTTATTTAAATGGGGTAAGTATGTATGTCTCTTTACATTCATCCAAGCAAATTATGTTCCTGAACCTTTTTGGCAGCAAACTTGCATAAGTGAATGAAGTCAAAACAATGCTTAGCAAAGATAATTACTCTCTTTTTAAATAGGTATTTTTATTTTCCACTGAAAAATAAGTTGTCAGAAATAACCTATATAAGGTGTTAAGTGAATTACAGAATGTGCTACCTATAAGGAAAGGTAGATTACTTTCATTGGGTGTCTGTTGGTGGGTCTTTACTGATACTAATCTCTTCATTGTATTTCCTATCCTGCAGTAATTCCATGTGGTGCTCTGTTGCATTATTTTTTGTGCTTACTGTTACAGTAGCCTTCCACATGCCATGAATATGTAGTAAAAACGATTGCTTTCAAAGCAAGTAACTTTTTATGTAAAAACCTCTTGCTCTCTAGTACATAACTCCTAAAGAGTATTTATTTAGTGTGTTTTGTTTTGTTGGTTTGTTGGGGTTTTTTTGCAGCTCAAGTAAATTCCAAGACAGTTTCAGAACTTAAAACACTAAAAAATACTTTTCTGTTTTGTACAGCATAAGAAGACATAGGAGGGTTCGCCATGAGCTATTTCAGAGCCCAAAACTGCTTCCATTTAAGTCAGGGACTGTTTACTTACAGCTTTTGGTAGGATGCATCAAAATACAAGCCAATTAGTTTCTCATTTACACTATTTATATTGGAATGTTCTTCTGATATCCCTTGTGCCAAGTTTTGTGTATTGTATCAGGAAGCTGTTCATAATAACAACTTTATAAAAAAATGACATCCCTTTTTTTTCTACTTAACAATCTGATATGTTTATTTGTCATTCTCAAATATGTAGTACTTACAAACATGTTACACAGTGCGGTACTGGAAACTGTTAACTTGAGCTTGTGCTGTTTCTGATATAATTTTTAAGAACTACAATTTTCCCCTTTGAGTCCTGACCTTGCTCCCCAAATACTTGTTTTTAATCCCTTCATAAACTAAAGCAGAATATGTGCCAAAGCCAAGAACATATCCTTTACTCTATGCTTGCATATTTCATTATGTTGCATAAATAATGCAAGTAAATCCGAAGGACACAAAAGGCACATAGCTACAGGTTGGCAGAACAAAGCAGCAAACACAAGAGAATGGGCTTCAGTGCTCGAAGGTGTAAAAGCAAAGTTTAATACAAGGCAAAAAAGTCCACACAATTCCAGTGGAAGAGCTTGCCAGTGTTGTTGCACTGAAAAGAAAGATTGTACCATCCCCTTTTCCAATTCCTGGTGTTAGAAAGGATTCAGAATAACCAGCTGTAGGGGAAAAGAAATTAAGAGAAATTAAATTCTAATTTGTCTTTGGTGATTCTTCTGGCTTTGTTCGCTCCTAGCAGAATATCTTGGGTTTTAGTAAGAGAGGAGGATAACTGTCAGGATGTGCTTTTAAATTTGAAAAACTTATCTCAGTTTTCTTTAAAAGAGAATTTGATTTATATCTCAACAGGTGAATAATGCAATTCCTTGTTGATTTTGTGTGGGTTTTAATTAGATTATTCAAAAGACAGTAGAGGGTGACAAGAGGAGAGGCTTGTAGCAGGTGAGTTTGTGCATGCTCCTATCTATTTATCTCTCATTGATTAACAAACTAGACAGCCTAAGCAACAAGTTTGCTGCAAAACCAAGGTCTTTTCCTTCATGCTTCCTACCATCTGTGTCACTCATTTTGTGCGTGATATTCTTATTGGCATTATATAAAATTAGCCAGGTCTTGCTCAAGTAGATCAAAAGTACACCTTTCATGTAGCTTCGATCCAGTCACACATCTGTATTTTTATGACTGTTTTTGTTCAGATTGAGTCTTAGAATTTAGCATTATTACATAACATGCTCTGCAGTTTTATAACTGATATAATTTAAAGCATTTCTCTAGTGATATAATAAATTAGCATTGAGTTACATGGATGACTCCTGAAGAATCATTTGGGTTTGTTTTTTAATTGCATACAAGGTATGACTGTTTATTTTGTACAATTTAAGTGTAGTAAAGACAACTCACTAGTTCTTAGGTTACATACTGCAATTAAATATTGATAAAGGAAACGAATAGCTTGCAATATCGTGCAAATCTGTGTTTTTCCCTTCTGCTGTCATCAACTGCATTTTCATAAGAGACTAATGAAAGGGGCAGTCCCTTTATGGATGCTTGGGGGGAAAAAATAAAAAATCAGTGGCTGATTTTTATCTAATGCCTTGGGTATCTCATTGTGGTTCTGATGAGCTAGGTAAGACTCAAACAGTTAATAAGTTTACAGGTCACTTCACAGAGTCAATGCCCTGGCATTTTATGGCCTTCTAATGAGCCGTTAAACTGGAAAAGAGGTAATTAAATATGGTACTCTGGTACAATGTACACAGTACTGACTCCAGCTCTCTGATTTTAGGGTCCTCAGAAGACGATGAAGTCATTCAAGAAGGTCTCCTCAGGCTCAGGTCAGTCTTTATAGTATCTTACCTGGCTGACTTTGTATGTATAAAACTGAGTTACTGCAGCACTTGTGTCCCACTGGCTTTAATGAATTCTTGGGGAAGGGCAGGCGGGGGTTGCACAAGCTTTAGAGTTCTTGCTTGACTCAGTTTCTGTAAGACAAATAAACAATTATATTAGGAAAGTTTATTTACAGCAACCCACCATCAGGCACCTGTAAACCGTAGGAGCATATGCGTCTGTCAGGACGCTGTTGGAGCACCACCGCAACATGCCATATGTACCGATGGCCATACGCATCTCAGTCCCCGACTAAAATTTTAAGTCCTTGAGTTACTTTCATGCTTCTGCCAAGTTACAGCGCCAGTGGGGCGTTACCGCCGCACAGCCCCCCCCGCCTCGATCGCGACCGCTTCCCTCAAGCTTAGCCCAGCCGACAGGGATGCCGGCCCGGCCCTGACCTGCGCTTCCCTGCCCGGGCACTGCCGTGCCTGCCCGCGGCGGCGCATGCGCGACGTGGCGGGCAGGGGGCGCGGAGCTCCCCGCGGAGCGGCGCTTCCTGCCTGGGGCGGGGGGTGCTTATCCTGGGTTTACCTGTATGTCATCCGTGCCTCGGCTCCCGTATGACGGGAGGCGCTCGCTGAGGCGGCAGATAGCCCGGGCCTCACGTTTTACCTGCGTGTGGGGGCGGGCGGAGCTCCCCGTGCTACCGGCCGGCCATGCGGCGGGCGAGAGCGCCTGGGGCGGGGGGCGAAGATGCGCGCTCCGCTGGGACACGCACACCGGGAACCGACCCGCCCGTTTGTCGTCCTGCGCCTACATGGCGGGAGGCCAAGCGGTGATCGAGCTGTTGGCCGCCGGCGCGGTTACTTCGTGCGACCGGTCCCCTGGCAAGGGCCGGTTTCCGCTGCGTAGTTTTAGCCCTGTAAGACGGACCCCCACGACGACCAGCTAGAGCCTCTTTAAATCCACCGGGGAAGCGGTCGCTATCAGTTGCAAATCCGCAGCTGAGAGACTGTTTAACGTACGTGAGATCACACTCCGTAGCTGAGCTCTCGGAGTGGTGCCTTCCGCGTTCTCCTGTCCTCTGATCCCGCGCGGAATTAAAGCCGTTTCCATTACATTACAAATTCCGTTGGCCAGCCGCCGGCGTTGCCGGCAGGGATCCGCTGGAGGCAGGGTGGACCGCGCAAGAGGGCTGCGCGGCACCGACAGCCGCCGCGTTCCATTTCCACAGAGTATCAGCCAAGCGCGGCTTTAAAACTACGCTTTGGCCGTCAATTAAAACAGCGGCGCCGGTAAACCGCGGCGGGATTCCGCGGCGAGGGCCGCTCTGTCTCCCTGAGAGGAGCCGCGCGCTGCGCCTACCTCAGTGGTAACGGCTGAGGCTCGCGGAGGCAGCCGTTTTATTTTTTTTTTGGGGGGGGGGGGGGGGGGGTGTTCCCAACGGCTCCAGTCGGCGGGGGGGGGGGGGGGG
>WYDI02012346.1:8530-26942 GCA_009867235.2 Psittacus erithacus
GAATGTCCTAGCTCAGTCTAAACATTCTAAGCAGTAGCTACAAACATTGGTGTTATCAGTGCTGTTCCCAGACCAAAATCAAAACCCCAGCACTGCACCAGCTACTAAGAAGGAGAAAAATGACTGCTACTGCTGAACCCAGGACAACAACATTGGTCCTAACAATGGGCTCTGAGGGATACTGCTAGGGATCAGCCACCAACTAGATGTAATACCATTTACCAGCACTCTTCGGGCTCATCCATCCAGCCAGTTTCCAACCCAGCAAAAAATATACCTACTCAGGCAATGAGAAGCCAATTTCTCCAGAACACAGTGTAAAATCCTTTACTGAGGTCCAAACAAAAAATGTCCACAGCCTTTCCCTCCTCAACCAGGCAGGTCACCTTATTGTAGATGGAGACTAGGTTGGTCGAACAGGGCCTATGTGATTGAAGATTATGCTGCATAATTTTAATACTTTTTAAAATATAAGGTACTATATAACAGAAATTTTTTTTATTTTTATTTTTTATTTTACAACCGGGAACTTCAATGTAAATCAATGAATGCATCACATACTAATTGCCTCACTTGTGATATTAATTTTTCTATTCAGAATTTTTTGTGCATTTTTTCTATAACTTGAGTTATTTTTTAAGATCTATTTGAGATGCTGGATTTTTAGATTATAGCTATCTGTAGGGAAAAAAAACAAGTCTGATGGACATGTCTGTTGGATGATATTTCTATTTGGTGAAAATTTCCGTCTTATTCAGTAATAGTACTGTCACAATTCTCTGCTTTTTCTTACAGCGTTTTGTAAATGCTTGTACTTTTCTCAGGTATACATTCAGTAATGGATTGTAAATTATTACATTTAATAGAACTTTTCATTCACTTCACACCTGGCTGTTTTTAATGATTTTGCTGCATTAAGGGCCTCTGCCTCATAGGAGGGTTCTTCATGTAAATTGTCATTCCAAATCGAAAGTTCCACATTCAATTCAGCAGAGCTCTGACACTGATGTCCAGGGTTTTTTTTTGCATTTTTACAAGGCTAGTTTCACACTATTGCTTGATAATACAGAAAATTATGTGTGTCTTCACCAGCTACTATGAAATTACATTATAATCATAAATATTACAGCCAAACGTAGACTATTTCATGCAAACAGGAAGGAAGAATACAACTGAGGTACCTGCTGCCTGAAGAAAATAATTTTTATCACTTTGTGCACTTTTCATGCATTGTATGATTTGAAAATGATGCTAGCCTACTGGTATGTGGAACTGTTATGCTTTGTTCTTTTTTTTTTTATGGTTATTGGTGTAATTCATTCATTCAAATGCTCTGTTACAAGCTAGTTGTAAAAGTAGTGTAATAAGCAGTCACTTAATACATCCCATCTTTCTCATGGACCAACACCACTTGCTGTAAAAATATGCTACCAATTCACAAGCTTTGTATCTCAGAAAAATGAAGGAGAGAAGCAGGACAGTAACATCCTCTGTATTTGAATTTACAAACATTTTTTCAGAATGACATAATTCATGAAGAAGATAGTCTTATTTATAAATTGTAGCTTTGAAAAAGTAACACTTTACTACTGCAAATAATATTTTATCTACTGCAAATAATATTTTATCTAAACTGATTTAATGTGTATTTTAATGAATATTCTTAATGACTCAGACTTTAAGTGGCAAAAGAATAAGATTATTTTACCCTTTTTGTTAATTGAAAGTCCATTTTAAATTACTTTCCATCAGCAACTTTTATTAGCATATATTTTTCAATAAGAAATAAAGAAAATGAGAAAAGGAATATTTTGTATAGTGAAAGTAGTGGACAGATATAACTTGTTTTGCAAATTTTCATATAACCTCACAAACAATGTTAAACAGAATTATTTCACAGAATCACAGAATGGTTTAGACTTGAAGGGACCTTTGGAGTCCATCTGATTCAAAGTCCCTGCTCATCCAAGGTCAGCTAGAGTAGGTTGCATAGGATCATGTCCAGACAGCTCCAGCACCTCCAACGATGGAAACTGCACAGCTTCCCTCAGAAACCTGTGCCAGTGCTCAGTCACTTAGTAAAAAAGCATTTCTTGCTGTTCAGACAAAACACCCAGTCTTTCAGCTGGTGCCCATTGCCTGTTGTTCTGTCACTGGACACCACTGAAATGAGCCTGGCTCATCTATTTTGCATCCTCTCTTCAAGTATTTACATACATTGAAGAGATCCACTCTGAGCCTTCTCTTCTCCAAGCTAAACCATCCCATCTCTTTCAGACTTTCCTCATATGTTAGGTGCTCTTGTCCATTCTTTATCTCTGTGGCATTGTGCTTGACTTGTTCCAGAAAGTCTATATTTTTCTTGTACTGGAAGCCCAGAACAAGACACAGTATGTTAGATGTGGTGTCACCACTTCCAAATAATGGGTAAGGATCACCTCTCTTGAGTTGTTGGCATTGCTTTTCCTATGCAAGAAAGGCCCCAAATCTGGTCAACCTTCTTTCCTGCAAGGGTACATTCCTGCCTCAAGCTGAATTTGGTGTCCATCAGGATCCACAGGTCCTACTAAGCAAAGTTACTTTCTAATTAGTTTTCCTCTGGTGCGTACTGGTGCCTGAGGCTATTCCTCCCCATGTCCAGGACTTTTAATTTGCTTTCCTTGAGCTCGTAAGAAATTCCTCCTGAGAATCCTTCAAGAAGATCTCTGAAGTAGTTAAAATCTGCTTTCCTGAAATCCAGCATTCTTGTCCTGTTTTTTTGCCCTGTTCACTACTTGCAAGATATTGCATTCCATGGTGAGTGCATCCATAGCTGTCCCTGGCTTTCACAACTATGTCCAGAATTTCTATATTAGTGTGCAGTCCAACAAAACACCTTTTCTTGTTGGCTCCTCAATCACCTCTCTCAGGAAGTTGCTGTCAAAGTACTCCATAAATTTCCTAGATTTTTTACTCCCTGCTATGTTTTCCTTCCAGTAGCTATCAGGGTGTTTAAAGCCCTCCATAAGGACCAGAGCATGTGAATATGAGTTTTGAGCCCATTGTTTGAAGAAGGCCTCATCTACTTTTTCTTCCTGATGAAAGATGGCAGCCCATGGGTGACCCATGCCAAAACAGATTGCCAGTAAAGAACAGAGTAGCAGTCATGAAAAACAAGTAAGAACTGGGGAGCAGCAGAAAGTAACCACTAGAGTCTAATATCAATCTTCTGCACTTCCCATTGTTTACCAAAGGAGCTGGGAAGAACTGAGCATAAGATGTGATGAAAACAAAGGGAGTTCACAATAGGAAGGGTCTAGGAGATGTGTTGCACTGACCTGAGTCTGGGGGAAGGGGAAGAAAGGCATCTCTTTAACTGTTTAAATTACTTCTTTTTCCCTTCAATGAAATGTATCATAAATTAAAAGTTTCTAAATGGAAATAAATGAAATTAACTGAAACTCCATGAACTGAGGCTGGTTTTCACACAGGATTTCATGGGCAGGAGTGGGGGAGAAACTATAAAAGACAGAATGTTGAATAAACAAGTTGTCAGCAATCATTGAGCAAAAGTTCATTTTGCTTTGCTTGTGCACACAGCTTTTACTTTTGTTATTAAACTTTATCCTAATCCATGAGTTTTCTTGCCTTCCTTCTATCTTCTTCTCAGCCTGCAGGACAGACGAGTGAGTGAGAAGCTAGATGGGTGTTTGTTGGTTGAAGTCAATCCACCACAGCAAGTGTATGCACGTTACTCATTTTCAAACCTTTAGGTAGCCATAACAACAACAGCTATGTAGCTATTGAAGGAGAGGTTGCATTGCATTTTCACATGTATAAGTGACACATGGTTTGTATTTTCCTTGTGCGGGTTAATTTCATTTTTATGTAGCTGTGCTTATACTGGAGCATTTTATATGAGTGGTATCTAGATCTAGTCCATACTACATATTTATCTGAATAGTTATGAAGTTACACTTCTAGAGTAGCTACTTAGAGGAGCTCATATACATCCTAAAATTAGAAACTGTTTTGCATTCTAACTGCAGGAAACTCTTCAGAAGTAGGGAAAAATTCCTGTTTTGCTGAAAAAAGCAAAAGCATTTCTGATTTTTAAAGAATTCTGTTCTTTAAAGTTTAAGATAAGAATAATAAAGTGATAAAGCCGTAAGAAAGAAATTTCACCAATATAATTACAAAATACTTTTTGGTTCACCTGTTGTGATTGACTATTAGTATTAGTATTCCAAAATATATCAGTATTAACAGATGAATTCTACATACTGCAAACTTCATGAGCTCCATGGTGCGGTAAAGATTTGATTTCCTTTAATTTAATGGTTCTATTTACTAAATATTTGCATATTTCTTATGCATTTTGACTGATGAAAAATTAGGCAATTTGCAAGCTGAAAATAACATCTGCATCCAATATTTGCCTTTTTCCTTACGTTATTAAAACAGAATGCTAAAAAAGCAATAAACTAGTATAGCTTGACATTCAGAAGGCATAAAATGGCAAAAATAAGGTTACATATACAAATTTTAAGTAATTGGTCCAAAACTCTATGCATATTCACAGCATTCTATCCCTGAGAGTAGAGTCATACTCAATCAAATTCCAGTATTAATATGGTGATCAAATAATTTGAACTGAGGCTGGGAAACCTTAGAGTGTTCACATTTAGTAGAGCCATATAAATATTCAGTGCTTAGATCATCCCCGTGCTGAAGTGTGATGACATAATTTTATGGCCATGGAGTCTAAACTGATGTTTGATTGATAAATGTTAGCAATACACTAATAATGCCAAGATGCTTAATTAGAAAGGATTAATTCTAACTCATATGTACCATAAATTTCAGGTCATCCTTACTGGAGGGCAACGGTAGCAGAAACTACATATTAATAGCAATAGAAAAGATAAACATTTATCTGAAATACAGATTTTGGTCATTTTTTGTTCGTTTGTTTATTTTCAGGTAAACTGCACCTTGAAAACAGAGAAAGATTTTATGGTTACTGATTTAGTCTATGAAAGTCAGACCAAGTTAATGTTCTTTTGCAGTGTTCATGGTTTAGGGAAATTTGATATCAATGAAAAAGCTGTTGCTTAAAATGTCTAATAGCCTATTGCTGATGGCTTTATTTGTTTTAAAGAGATTTTTGCACTGATAATTTTTACCTGTGGTATTGGAGAGTTTAATACTACACAGACATATATTATTTCATGAATTTTAATGAATTACTTATGCTGCCTCAAAAACTAATTGTAATTAATGCTTTCTGTATCAGTGCTAGAGATGAAGACAAAAGCATCAGAATTTTTATAACTCTGAAGAGGGGGAAAAATCTCACACAAAAACCAAAAGAACATTGAAGATTTCTATCTTTCAACCATTTTTGTTTATATTTATCATTATTGTAGCTTCTAATTTGTCTTTAGAGCTAGACCTCTTTGTTCAACATGCAAAGTAACAACACACATATCTTCTCCAGCAGTTCAGGAGACACAATCTTTTATCTGAAATACCAAAACCTAGACATAAGAAGACATAATGTTTTGTTTTGTTTTGTTGTTTTTTTATGTACTCAGTATTATAAGAATGTAATCTACTCTATCTAAAAAATAGGGAATGTTATCTGATTTGTAAACTCTGTCAGAAAATTTGTCTTTTTTTTTTAAAGGAAAAATACTATACTTTAAAAATACAAAATATTATTTCTTAGATGTACTTCCACAAACACTTTCTAGCATTCATACTTAATAAAAATACCGGAGACTGGAATATTTTCTAAAACTAAATCGTCTTTCAAAAAAATTCATGTTTCTTCTCATTAAGCCAGGACACATTCATACAGCATTTGAAATGACTTTTTGTTGGGTATACTTTTGCAAGTATTGAAGTAAGATGATTAAGTTATTTTCAAACTGAGTTGAGTAGTGAATTTTGCAAATTTATCAGATGTTGCATTGCTATATCTTGTAATTTCCTTGTACTGTTAGAAGCAAAGGCTTCTGAGATTCCATATTGTGTTTTCTAGAAAGCTGAAAACAAATTACTGTCATGGTTTAACCCCAGCTGACGACTAAGTACCACACAGCTGCTTCACTCTTCCCCTGTCTCCCAGTATGACAGGGAGGAGAAATGGGGAACTAAGTAAAATCCATGGGTTGGGATAAGAAGATCAGCCCTTTCTGGGTAACTCCCCCCAGTTTATATACTGAGCATGATGTGCTGTGGCATGGAATGCTTCTTTGGCTAGTTTGGGTAAGGCATCCTACCTCTGCTTCTTCCAGGCTTCTTGTGTCCCCTTATCATTGGCAGAGCTTAAGAGACTGAAAAGTCCTTCATCAGGATAACTGCTACTTAGCAACAACTGTAACATCAGTGTGTTAGTGTTATTTTCAGACTAAATCCAAAACACAGTACTGCACCAGCTACTAGGAAGAAAACTAAATCTCACCCAAAATAAGTACAGTGATAGATAAGAATTAAGTAGAAAGAGGTGATATTCCAAGTCTTTATCACAGTGCTAAGTGAGGACAGGGCAGTATGGTGGGGGGGGAAAAAGGCACTTCCATGAGATTTGTGTAAAGCTATTTTATTTAGCATTCTTATTTTTAGACCAACATGCTGTCTTTTGTACCAGTACCCAACTTTAAAAAGTTCAAAACACTCCCAAATTCCAATCATGTTGCGCTGATCAAGTACACATGGCAAATGACTCTCTGCTATCCATCACTGTAGAATGTTGATTGTAGGCAACACAGGCAGCGTGGAGAGTATTATTTCAGGCTAGAGAAGACAGTTATCTTTACAGCACCTTCTCTTATTGGTTTCACAGCTATTACAATGCAAAATTAAAGCAAATGAAAAATACTATTTCAAATATATTATAATTCTAAATAGATTAATATTAGAGTTTTAGGTGTTTTTCAAAATAACCTCATGCTCACATATATGAATTTAGATAAACTAAAAATTCAGATTCTCAGATGTGAGTAAATCCTGGACATAGCTCTTCTGCTACATTTTATTTTAAAAGACTAGATGGCAGAAGTTGTGTTTCTCTATGTAATGTTCAGTCATTTTGACATTGTTCTGTGAATACATCTTAAATATTGGAATTTTGCTGATATTTGGGGCTAAGCATTAAAATACAATACAATATTTTGGTAAAACAAACATGCATATAAGAGTTAAAGGAAACTGATCATTTACTTAGCATGAAAGTAGTCAAAAGAGGTTGGAAAATTTCATCTTAATCTCAAGTGGTCATAGATGGATTGCCCATTTGTTCTTATCTCTTGATGTTTCTGGTGTCATTTTAACATAACTGCAGTTTCAGAAGTAGTTCAAAAAGACTGAAACATTTAATTTCATTTCTTTTTAACTATATGCAGTTCATACATTTTGAAATTGAATGAATTGCATTTCATTTCTGGGCTGGACTTAATCTCTGGGAGTTATGCATTATTATGTTTAATCCTTTCCACAGCTGACTCAGTACTTTGTTAGTGTGGAGAGAGAACTGCTTCTCCTGAGTTTGTTCTCCAGTTTTCACTTCTTTAAAAAGTCTAGGTAAGTAATCTATATTTCAAAGAAAGATGACCTTTGCTTGATTTAAATGGAATCTTTCTTTCAATATCTGAAATGAGAAAGTGATTAAAGTTTTGGTTGATAGGTAAGATGTGTTTTAGGAGCAGATAAGCTTAAAGGTCAGACACTGCCAAATGAAGGATTTTGACTTTTTAATATTTAAATACTTCATAAGAATCATGGTTTATGCATGCCTGGCACTCTTTTTAAGTTCTAAAATAAAATTGCTCTGCATTTTCAGAAGATTCACCTTTCGCTGTTAGGTGCATTTTGAGAGTATTACGTGAACAATTACTTTGCAGCATTTGATCTTCCTGCTTCATCTGATAGGAGGTTTTATTGGCCTTTCTGTCAAATAATTTCAAAATAACAACTCAAAATAACATGAAATAACACCAGAATTAAAACACCAGCTCTTCTTTCTTAGATCAGTTTCTTTTATATCTACTGATGACTTAAACTCAGGATTTGTTCATGTAACTAATAGATTACTGTCTAACATAAAGTGCAACTTTTGTTTCACAAAGAGTCTACCAGTTTGAGAGCTGCGTGTTGTGTGCTTTCCAAAGGATTACATCTTTTTGAATGTGCAACGTGAGATTAACAGAGGCCTTCTGTGTTATGAAACTGAATTTTGTGGAATCAGAAGCAAGTAACTGCTAGTTTTCAATCTTCATAACATAAAAGTTTACAAATTATTCAGAACTATGAGCCACCTTAAAAAGGAGACTCTTTAAAGATAAAATATATATACATAAAAAAAAACCAACCAAACCCAAACAAACAACCCAAATAACCAACCCACACAACTTGTGATGATTTCCTTATTTTCATACTATTATAAATTCATAGGGATTTCCCTAAAAAAATATCTGGAGGATGACAGAAAGTAAGAAATTCGCTTTTCTCACTGTTTTTTAATCCACATTTTTTCTTTATTTTTAATCTGAAACAATTTTATCTAATCTAAGGTAGGGCAATGTCATCATTTTTTTTCTGATGTTTCTAACTGATGAAAACTAAAGGAAGATTTATCACCGGACTCCTGATAAACATTTTAAGTGATACAAAGAAACAATTTCTTCTTCTTCTTCTTTATGTTGAAATACTATCATACCTGTCAGAAAGTAGGTATGCATTTTGAAATTATGAAGGGGAAAAAGAAATGAATTGAAAAAATTTGGCAGCAAAAGAAGTATGATTAATGCATAATTTACCAAAAACTCAAAGACCACATCTTCTTCAATTTGAGAGAAACTACATCTGAAGCTTAATTTGCTCTGCTCTACTCCTTCCAAAAGGGATCATATTAATCAGTCCCCACTTCTATCAGCCTCACTACATGTTTCCTCAGGTAATCTAAGTTTTCCTTTCTACAAAATTACTGATGAAAAAAATGAATTATAGACTTATGTTGGACTAAAATGAGAAGGGAAGGGAGGGATGTGTGTGATGGGATGGATAGGTTTGGTTTGTCAGCCATTTGTTATCTTCTGGATTTGGCCATACCCTCCTATATCCTGAGGACAGGAAATATCTAAGTTATCTGAGTATTTCTCCAGGTTGTGTAAATCGTATCTCTGATCTATGTCAAAAAAAAAAAAAAAAAAAAAAAAGAATCTTAATTTATACTCTGAAGGGAAAGTTGTTTTCTTTCTGCTACCAAGTTTCTTTCCAGCCATAGGAGAATAACATAAATAGCAAGTCCCAAAAGACTAGTAACAATAACTTCACCTAGTGTAAAATGTTGAAGACTTGACGTCAAAACAAAGTCATAACTTTGAACAGTTAGCTTCTTTACAATTAACAATTTCAGTGAATCTCTAATAATTCAGTCATTTCCCATATGGTCTAGTCAATTAACCCTTAAAGAAAGAGACCAGCACTTCAGAGTCTCAAATAAAGAGAGGAGACAACATCTGCATAAACTGTTTTCAAAGATGTTAGAAATGGCCTATGTATCTTGCTCAAACTTGAATAGCGAACCCTGTTTTCAATTCTGAACCTACATTCAAAGAGTAATTATTGAAGCAGCTGCCTTTCAGAGGGCAGGCTGAGAATGGCTCTGCGGCCAAACTAAGAGAACATTATGCTTTAGGAAGGGAAAATGTCTGAATTCTATGTGTACTTGTGAAAAAACATAGATACCACACTTTATCCATTTTTTTTTCCCCTGACTACAGGTAACAGTTTTTAGTTTCCTGATAAAAATTGGATCTGCTAAATTAATAGCATTGCTAATAATCTGCATTTCAGGCCTTTAGGGCCGTCTAGAACTGCAGCATTAAATGAAGAGAAGATGGGGAAACATGTTTCAAGGAGTACACTTTCAAGATGTTCATGGAAGTGTGCTAAAGCAGGAAAGGGAATGAGTAGCATCTAGTACAAATACTTCCTCTTCCCTATACAATGTATTATTTTTTTGTAGTCTTTCTTGTAATTCTTTTCACCCTTTACCGTACACTAACCTCTCCAAGCCTCCTGGTTTTTTTCATATTTTGTTTGTTTGTTTTTTTGTTTGTTTTAATCTTCCCTCTTTGCTCTGCCCCTCTGTTTTACCTATGAGGTGGAGTCCTGCTCTTTGAGCACCAACATCACTGCTTCACCTGTTCTTTTTGTTTACCTATTGCTTTGTAACATAAAAGAACACAGGAAAAAAGGTTGCTGTCCTTGGAAACATCTTGAATCTGTAAAAGCCTAAGCAGAATTTAAAGAAACTCACACTCTCTTTAACCGGGTCAGAACTTCATGCATACATAGTCAATGTAGGAGCAGCAATTAGCAGAGAAAAATGAGGGGGAAATATTGTTAATACGGCAATTAATCTGAATAGACTGGATAGTAAAATCTGAATATGAATCTGTTGTGCTTTTGAACAATTCTGGTATGAAGTGCAGCATACATGTATCTGGATCTCAGGGTAGAATAGTTTCATGTATTTTCCCCTTGATTCAGCTTGTGTCTACAGTTTTATATGTCTAAAGGAAAGGTAGGAGAAAGACAGCCAGTGAGGATGAATGTAATCTGACATTTAATGAATCCTTCCTAACATACAGTACCATATGAGATGAAGAAGGATTGAGCTTTATGGGTTTTGCCTTCTGCAGGAATCAAGTAAGTTTGGTTTGCAGTAATTAGTTGCATAGATGAACTAATCAAAAAAAAAAATAAATTCTTTTTTTTAAATTAGTTTGTTTTTAAAGTTAATTTTCATACTATTCTAGCAAATAGAAATGAAGTTATTTAGAAGGGGGGTTTATTGTGGTGTTTTGTATTTTTTAATATACTTCTTTCTTGCCTCTAAAAGTAGTAATGGAGTAATAAATCACCATTGAAGTAGGGTTACGTAGTACAAAGCTGATTATTTAGTTTGTAAATAGGAAATTTGTCTCTATTAATCTGAGTAATTTTGCAATGCCTAGCACTTAATCATCTGTGGGTTTTTTCTTCCTTTTTTTTTAAAAAAAAATCCAAGCATTATCATTTCAAGAAATAGGTGATAAAATTTTAAGGGAAAGAAAAAAAAAATATGCAAGCTAGGTTTCAAACACATGTGTTTTAAGGAGCTCAAAAGAGAAAAGAACAGCTGCTATGAGTTATACAGCATGGAACAATTATCCCATATGCTTCCAAAAAAAAAAAAAAATAAAACAAATAAATAAAATTATGTGTTAGCAAAACTATTATTACATCAGGAAGAAAGGGGAGAAATGCTCTCTGTTCCTCTAGAAATTAAAATCCAGAACTGCTTTTATTTTTTTTTTTTTCTCTGTCACTTTAGGTAGCACTAGACTTCAAAGACAGCTGTAGATTGACTTGAATAGCCCATATAAAGAAATAAGTACAGTGCAAGAAACCTATGGGACCAAAGCAGGAAGATCAGTATTTAGACTGAAAGGAATTGTTATTTACTTGCCAATCATGTTTTGTAGGATGTGTAAGGAGTACATGCCCTCTGTTAAAAACATGAATATAGAACCAGAGAACGATTGAATGAGTTGGATTAGAAGGGATTTTCAAAGATCATTGTTCCAACCCATCTTCAGCTGGAACAGGTTTCTCAAAGGCCGGCCCAATTTAACCTTATATGCATCCACAAGTTCTCTGGGTAACCTCTTCCAGTGTCTTACACACCTCATAAATTTTTTTTTCCTTATTTCCAGTCTAAATCTATCCTCTTTTAGTTTAAAACTGTTGCATTTTGTCCTGTCACTACAAGGCCTGGTAAAAAGCCTTTGTCTTTCTTACTATCCTCCTTTATATATAGAATTGTGACGATATGGTGTTTGTGGAACCTTCTCTTCTCCAGGAGGAACAAATCCAACTCTCTCAGCCTTCCTTCTTAGGAGAGGTCCTCTAACCCTCTCATCAATTTTTGTGGTACTCCTCTGGACCTGATCCAACACGTTCATATCTTTCTTGTTCTAGGAACTCCAAAACTGAATGAAGTACTCCAGATGGGATCTCATGAGAGCAGAGAAGAATTATCTCCCTCAACCTGCTAGCTATACTTTTTATGTAGCCTCGGATATGGTTGGGTTTCTTGGCTGCAATCGCACTTTGTCACTTCATGTTCAATTTTAATTCACCAGTATCCCCAAATCCTTCTTCAAGACTGCTTTCAATCCAGTTGTCACTCAGTTTATACTAACACTGGGATTTGCCCCAGTCCAGGTGCAGGACCTCGCACTTGGTTTTGTTGAGCTTTGTGTGGTTCACATAGGCCCACTTCTCCAGCCTGTCAAGGTCCGTCTGCATGGCATCCCTTCCCTCCAGTGTATCAACTACACAACTCAGCTTGGTGTCATCCACAAGCTTGCTGCGGGTGCAGTCAATACCAATGTCTTTACCATTGATGAAGATATTAAACACTATTGGCCCATGTATGGAGCCTTGAGGGACACCAGTCATTAGTGTTTTCTACTTGGACATTGAGCCATTGACTGTAATTCTTTGGATGCAGCCATTCAGCCATCTAGCAGTCCACCCATCAAAACCTTTTTTCTCCAATTTAGCCAGAATGTTGTGGGGGATCATATCAAAGGCCTTACAGAAGTCCAGGTAGATGACATCCATAGCTCTTACCCTGTGCGCTGATGCAGCCACTCAATTGCAAAACACCACCAGATTAGTCAGACATAATTTGCCTTTGCTGAAGTGATTCTGGCTGTCTCCAAAGACTTCCCTGTCCTCCATATGTTTTAGCATGTCTGCCAGAAGGATTTACTCAATGGTCATACCAGGCACAGAGGTGAAGCTGCCTGGCTGGTGGTTCCCGGGGTCCTCCCCTGGGAAGGAGAGAAAATCCAATTTTTCCATTTGGGATTGAAGGTATGTGTGTGTGTATTTATATATATATGTAATATTTTATATATATATATAAAAAAATAAAAATATATAAAAGCTACAGCTTCAAAGTGCAACATGACCTGGTCCATAAGAAGGGAGATTCTTGACTACTTCTGAAAACAAGAAGGAATTAGAGTAATATTTTCAAAATCCTTTGGAAAAGAATTCATAACAATCTGAAAACTTTCTGTTTGGCTCAAATGATACTGCAGCTACTTATGGAGATAAACGTATATCGTGGTTTAAGCCCAGCTGGTAACTCAGAACCAAGACAAGGTATGATATTAAAACTTCCTTCAATGTTTGCCTTTGAGTCAATTTAAGTCAATTGAGTCAAAATGTCTTCGGGTTAATCCCAAATAGATTTAACACAAATCAACCAAAATAAGGATGCTGTAACTTTGTGAAGACTTGCTTTTGATGTTGATTAATGTTGACATTTTATCAATGTTTCTTAATTTTCTTGTTTGCCATATTTTCAGTTTATTTTCCTTCATTGATTTTAATTAACATTTTTCCATGTGTTTCTACTCTTCTCAAGCATACATTTATAAATAAATAAAATAGTGGACACTTTCACAACCCAGACCTACAAACTATTTCCAGTCATTAAGAGTCACATCTAGCCACTATTATTTATGAAAACCAACTTATTTTCTTTTCTTTTTTTTTTTTTTTTTTGTGTGTGTCTTTGGATTAATGACTAGATATGCTCATACATATCTAAAATACAATTCAGACACATTTCGTTGGTGTTAGAGCTCCTGCCCCAGTTATTCTGATGATCACTCCAGCTTTGAAACCATTGAAAAACCATTGAAATCACTAGGGGGTTTTGCTGTTGTTGTGATCTAGGTTTTTTTCCTCCTGTTCTTTTTTTTTTTTTTCCTACAGACTCAGGGTCCGACTATTGTTTTCCAGTCTTGAAAGTGTTTCTTTCAGTTCCCACTCACAGAAGTACTTACTGCTTTTGTAACAATTCACACTGAAAATAGAAGTCTGAATAAAGATCAAAAATGCACAATTGTCATGTATAATAATCTCTCTGATGCCAAGTAACTAACAAGGATAAATGAGTTATTAATAGGACATGAATTTCTGAACATAGATTAAAAAAAACCAAACAACCAAAAAAAAAAAAAACCAGAATGAAAAATTTAAAATGAACACTGAGGAGCCTGAAGAGCTTTCAAAAGATACCCACTTTAAAGGTTCAGACTGTCCACTAGAAATTTTGCTTTGCAAAGCAAAGCAGGATGAAGACAGGTACAAAACATCAAGCATAAACTTATTTACAATGCTGCTACTTGTGCTAGTAACAGCCTTCAAACTAAAAAAAAAATACGTGTTTTGCTGTACTGGGGCCAGTCTACTCAAATTTGCAAGACTGAATGCTTAAAAAATATTATCTGTGAGGTGTCTTGGAATGTTTGATTCAGTGATTTGTTGTCTTTGAGTCTTTGAAAGAAGATGTCATATACTCTGCTGGGACAGTAGCATCATTCTCAAGTACTCTGAAGACAAAAATGAAGATGTGAACTCTTTCTCTAGGGAAAGGGGAAGTTTTAAAAGCTACATAACCGTACTGGGGACACTCTACTGATTTATGCATTTTCCTTTATTGCTTCATATAAAGGTCAGGGTACAGAGGATCTGAATAGTCTTTATGTTGATATGACAGGGTGAGAATTCTGCTCTTGTAAAAAAAAAATATTTATACTATATTGCAAACATTTATTAAAACCAAACCTGTAATAAAACCATCCTGATTCAATGACAGACCATTAAATTGGGCCACAAGAAACCTTGCTTCCTTTATTTATCCTGGTATGTTCTTCATGGACCTTGGATAGTAAACTTGATTACTTGTACTCCTGTTTTTATTTTCTCTCTTTTTTTATGTTGTATGGACAATCAAGTCCTGCAATTAACTTATGCAAGACCTAACACAGAAAGTCTTGCAAATCATCTGCAGTATCTGAAGTGTAGCTTAATGAAATAATAAAGTGAAAAAGTAATGAAGAATTGTGAGTATTGTATCATTAAATATTTATTCCACTCAGATGGTGTGATAGAAAAAGTTGAAACACCAAAAGAAGAAACAAAATGAAGAATTTTACAAAAAAGTTTGCTGAGCAGATAACAGAGTGAAAATTTCTAAATGTGAACAGTACACTACTACTTTACTTCCTCTGAAAATGAAGCATTTGCTATTTTTGATGAAACATTTTAAGATTCGCATCTTACATACTTCTAACTTCCATGAAAACATATTTTTATTATTTCTAAAACACAGCTAATGCCTCTTTTAAACACTTATGAATTTCTTCTGTGAAAACTTTTAAGTGCGAATGTTCACAAATGTTATTATTCCAAGATACCTGTAAAGAACGTATAATTACAAAAATTTTGAGTTAAAGTAATAGGCTGAAAAAGCATCACATGCAAATGCAGTAAGCTACCTTTTGAATAGATGGTGTCCAAGCAGTGTAGGTCAGCTGTCCTGCTGACAGCCTTTTTTGACAAAGTCAACATATTCACTTATATTTTTGTTTTGCTGACAATTCTGGGGTAGTAACATTGGCTGAAAAGTACTTGGGCTTGTTTGTTGGGGTTTTTTTTATATATTTTTAAGGTGCTGAAATAAGAAATAGAACACAGAATACTTTGCATGTAATATTGCAATTTCTCCCATTAATTTTGTTTTTAGTAGACACAATCTTACAGTCATTTCAAAAATCACAATTCTTCACAATATTTGACAAAAAGTGATGCACACGTCTTTTCATTGTAGGCATTGTCTTTTCTTAATTAATCAACAGAAGATAAATTGCACCACGGGGCGACCACTGCGTCATTGTTGTGGTTTAATGCCAGCTGGCCACACAGCTGCTCATCCACTCCCTCTTCTTCCGCAGTATGGTGGGGAGGATACCCGGAAAAAAAGGTAAAACCCATGGAATGAGATAAGAACAGACTAATAATTAAAATAAGGTATAACATAATAGTTAATTAATAATAATTATATAATAATATAAATAAATATTAATAAATAATAAGAATATTATCAAATATATAAGAATATAAATAAAAAAATAAATAAGAGGGAAATAACAAAAAGAGAGAGGTAAAGCAAACAAACAAAAATCCAACAGTGATGCGCCATACAATTGCTCACCACCCACTGACTGATACCCAGCTACTTCCAAATTAGCGAACAGCCCCTTCAGAGTAACTTCACTCTGCAGTTTATATCCCAAGCATGACTTTCTGTGGTATGTAACACCTCTTTGGCTAGTTTGGGTCAGTCAGCTGTTCTGTCCCTCCTGGTTTCCCATGCTTCTCCTCGCTGGCAGAGCATGACAGACTGAAAAGTCCTTGATCAGGGTAAGTGCTACATAGCAACAACTAAAAAATTGGTGTGTTATCAGCATTATTCTCAGACTAAAGCCAAAGCACAGCACTGCACCAGCTACTAGGAAGAAAATTAACTCTATCACAGGTGAAAACAAGACACTCATCTCTTTTAGCCAAGCTTTGTGAATGCCACCTGTGGAAACCTAAGATGGTAACAAATAGTCCTTTATGTCAACTGAAGTTGGAGTTGGGTCTCATGTTACTTTCTAACTTAAGTTGCAAACTGTGAGAAGGGAACAGAATATGAAAAGAAAACATTGGTCCCAAGCCTGTGCAAGACCTTGAACGAAAAACCCCCTCCACCACTATCACCATGAACATCATTCGTCTTCTAAGAAAGATCTCAGGACTCTGATGGCAAATTAGAAACTTGCCCTTACCCTACTTTTCATAAATGCTTGGGTGTCTGCCCAGAGGAACACTAAAAGAGTATATAAACCCAGGATACTAGGAAGCTTTTGTAAAACCATTTTAACTGCATTATTAATGATGCTGCTCTGTATTAATGACATTAATTTTCTGTATTAATAGTTTGGACTATTATACTACTAAAACATTATTTGAACTAAAAGCATATATTTTGCTCAAATACCTTTTCAACTCAGAATATGGTAGACCGGATTACAGTTGTAAAAATTGGATTGCATTTAATCTTTTCTTCTATTCTTACTTCTTTCTATTCATGGAAAACCACATCAATAAAGCAAATATTGATTTGAAACTTTTCTTTGAAATCTGATTTTTCGACTGCAATACCTTCTTACCAAGTTTATCTGTTTCACTGAAGTAACTGCTTCTCAATAAACGTATACAACTTAGTAAAACTGATAAGAATATGAAAGACTTCTTTAAAGTTATAATTACAGCATCTGGTTATTTTTGTTTGGAGTAGAGGATAAAAAACATTACATACAGAGATACTCATAACTAAGGCATTGGAAGTTTAGGTGAATAAGCTCTGAGTACATATGAAAAGCTCTCTTCATATCTGTGGAAACCACATGGCTATATTAACTTTTACTGCAAAGAGCAGTAGTCCTAGGAGAAACCTGTATGATTAAGAGCAGCAAAACCCTGTATTAAAATGAATATGTTAGAAATCTCAAGTAATTTTTCATCTTCAAACTAAATTCTCAAACATTTCTGTATGCAGAACTCTTCTTGAAGCCAATATTCTTTCACGCGTGAAATGCCCTGGATGATCAGGTCTTGGTATTACCTCCAAAGCCTATTGACATCAACTGAAAACTCTCCACTGACTATTGAAGTACTGTGGCAAAGGAAATACCAAGTTTTGATTTTTTCACTCAGTAGAAATAATTTCAGGCAAGTAATAAATCTGTTTTCAATAATTTAAGGAAATCAAACATCATAAATTAATTTCTGCCCTACTGAGAGGCTTTTTACTTACTTCCATGTGCTAGATTTTATCCTGGTAATGGCAACACTTGGGTGAAGTATGGAATAAAATGATGATGAAGAGAGCAAACAATACTTTTTTAAGGTATCTGCTTTGTACATATTTGGGCCCTTTGCCCACATCTAGGCAGAAAAATATAACTTCTGCCTTTTGCAGCTCCTTTGACATTCATCCATCCCCCTCATTTTTAGCTTTATGGGTTTTTGATAACTAATCTAGAATTCTAACTACTGAATTTTGCCACCCGTTCTTGACTGTTAATGAGCTGGAAGCCAAGTAGAGTACTGTCTTTATTTGCCAGTCTACCTTTTGAGTTAGAAAATTATCTCAAATGTAGTAAAAAATATTGTACAATGCTGTGTTGCCCTTCCAGCAGGTGTTTGGATGGTTGAAATCCCTTATGAAGAGCAGAACCTGTCATATAGAGGGTTTTGTTACAAAGCTTTATGCACTTCCATCTGTCTGATGAAGCAGTCTGTAGTTTGGTAAGACTCCCATGACAGCATCCCCAAAGTTAAGTTCCCTTTGGTCTTGACCCACAGATTTTAACAGTGTTCTGGTTTCATATTTGTCCTGGGTTCAGCAGTAGCAGTAATTTTTCTCCTTCTTAGTAGCTGGTGCAGTGCTGTGTTTTTGATTTTT
>WYDI02012347.1:0-5000 GCA_009867235.2 Psittacus erithacus
TGAAAGTCAAAACCACAGCACTGCACCAGCTACTAAGAAGGAGAAAAATGACTGCTACTGCTGAACCCAGGACACCTCTTCAAGCTCAACTACAACTATTCATCTCTTACAATCCCACTGCAGTCTCTTAAATTTGAATTCTTTCACCTTTCTACTGCATGCTCCAAACCGGCTCAGCACTACCTGCTATTTACTTTACTTCTCGTTAGTGTGTGCCCATCTAGTGCCTAATCCCACATTCCCTACTTCAGTCCTACTTTGGTGTTCTGAACTGAAAGTTAAGTTACAGATACTCAACAGGGTAAAGAGAGAAAGGAACAGAATTACTTTTGGCAGCTCCCAAAAATGGTCACAAGGCTAGCGCTATCACCATAATCTCTGGAGTGATACAAGTGTTTTAGAGGTGGCACAATCTGGGATATTGTGGTCTTGATGGTTTACAACCAAAACATTAGGTAGTTTTGGTAGAACCACAAATTGTTTCTGCTTTGGCTCAGTGCCAGCCTCTGAACCAACACAACCTGTGAATACACCTTGAAATCAGCGCAACTGAGCACTGATTTATTCTACAGATACACAATTGACCAAGCTGTTTCAGACTCACACCTCATACTTCAGGACAGTTCATAACATACATGATGCATTCTCAGAAAGGTGTACGAAACCACCAAAAGCTATCCAGACATAAATCCTACCTGGAAAAAAAAAAACAAACAAGCTGGACATATGGGAGATGAAGCTTAACACAACCTGCATGCAAGTATCAGTTCTGAGTACTATAAACTTAGTCCTATTTAAGAGAAATCTTTTGTCTATTTAACTCAAAGACCCCATTTTCCAGCTATATGTTAGGCCAGCTTGTACTATGAAAGCAAGTAGCTTAACATAAAGTACCAGACAATTCAGTAACATCTGATAAAAATCAAACATTTATATTCCAAACATGTCTATACTTGCTGCTGTTTTCATTCTTCTTTTGGGGGTGAGGGTGGGATTTTGTTTGGGTTTGTTTTGGTTTTTCTAAGATTAATTCTGCAAGTTAAAATATTAACTTTCTTAGAATAACAGACAGCAACTTAAAATTCAACATTGAACTTTCTGACACTGGCCCATAAGTATTTTATGCTAGAAGTAACGCTAAATATATAAAAGTCTGCACAACTGGGGCTTTATTTAGTTTTATTTATCAATGAGCTGGAAAACAGCTTTTACAGTGAATTTAGTTGGGAACCACTTCCTAAACATCAAGTAGACAAGCAGAAAGCCAGAAAACAATGATAAAGTGATTCGGTTTGGGGCATATTCTCTTAGTACTCTTCATACAAGTCTTGTTCCTGCAGTGCCATTTTCTTTTACATTACTTATAGCTACTGAAATCACTTGACAGTTGGCATCCAGTATTTAAAAAAAATCATCAGACCAACTTTTCAGCATCACACTAATTCAGGAAGGGGTTTGGGGTTTTTTTTTTCTGTATTTGCAATTAAATCATAAATAGAATACATTTAGTATTTTTCATATAGTAACAAATATTTGAGGCTTTTTGAGTGTGAAAAAAAGGTCAGGGATACTGAGTTTAAAGTACCTGAAGCAGCAGAGGGGTTGCTTTACCAACAAACAATCTTTAAGGTATAAGGAGCAATCTGAACATGCTGGGAGTTTAATGTTAAATACACTGTATTCTTGGAAGCAATTAAAACCAAAATTTGTTTAAAAAAAGAAGGAAAAAAGCAAGACACCTAAGCATACACAGGATGAAAGAATTCCCTATTAGGAGAAATCCAAAGGATGCTTTTTGAAGGTAGGCCTTGAGAATGAGTAAACTAAGTTTGAAATTCAAGAGAAAACTGAAGACAACAGTGTTTGGGGAAAGAGAGAGAAATTTTGCTTTTGGCCAATTTTTATAGTGAAAACTCTGTCAAAATCTAAACCAGGTTAATGAATTCTCAGATATGAAGTCACAGGTTTTTGTTTTATTCTCGGTCATCTCACATTCCTGAGCAACTGTGTTGAAAACTCCTCTTTGAAACTGTACTTTGTAATCCTTTAACTCCTGCCTACTGAGATGCATTGCATAAATTTAGCACAATTTTAACTCCAAAAAAATAACTTAGATGAAAGTCAAGGAAAGCAAATCCACAAGTTTTTCTAAATGCAAAATCAGCACCATTTATAGCAAATGTTGCTGTCAGAAAGGATGTTATGAAAGTTCCAGCTTCAACATTATCTCAGCTATCAAATGTATTCTACATTATCTCAGCTATCAGATGTATTCTACATCTGCTTCTCTGACAAAAACAGACACAGTAAACAAAGCATAGTGCAAATACATTTTCATCAGTGTTCAAACCTCAGCCAGTTATATTTAGACATTTATGGGGTTTAGGTAGAGTTGACATGGCATTAATATTCAGGCTCCTAAGGCTTTTCTTATAATCCTTTCACCACGTTTTAAGTTTGGAAAGCTAGCTCAGTAAAAGCAAAGCCTACAATGAAGAGGATAATGAAAATAGTTTGGCAACATTCACCATAAATTCAAAGATCTTCAACAACTACAGCTATTCCATGATTGAATTTTAACAGCAATCTAAGCATACAGGCACTACAAGAAATACGGAGAGGAAATTTTGACAAGGACATGTGATAGGACAAAGGACAATGGCTTTAAACTGACAGAGGGGAGACTGAGATTAGACATTAAGAAGAAATTCTTCCCTGTGAGGGTGCTGAGGCACTAGCACAGGCTGCCCAGAGAAGCTGTGGCTTCACTGTGGCAGCCCCGTCCCTGGCAGTGTTTAAGGCCAGGTTGGATAGGGCTTTGAGCAATGTGGTCTAGTGGAAAGGGTTTCTGTCCATAGCAGGGGGTTGGAACAAGATGAGATTTAAGGTCCCTTCCAACCCACACTATTCTATGATAGGATATAAAAGGTCCCTTTTTCCACCTTCATGAAAGAGTCACCTGCCTGACCAATCTAAGAGCCCCAGAAGTGGTTTGTAATAAACACACTATTACTCCTGAATAATCAAAGACTGATTATCGTTATGTGAGCTAGCTACTCAAACTGAATACACAGAAGTATAGTGTCCTTTATAGCCCTGCATTATCACAAGATAGAAACACAGGATCAACCAGGTTGGAAAAGACGTTCAAGATAATCAAGCCCGACCATTCCCCCAGCACTGCCAAGTCCACATCTAAACCATGTCACTAAGGGCCTCATCTACACAGTTTGTGAACACTTCCAGGGATAGTGATTCCACTGCTGCCCTGGACAGCCTGTTCCAATGCCTGACTGCCTTTTTGGGGAAGCCATTGTTTCTAATATCCAGATGTTAGTAACTTATTTTTCTGTCAGTAACCATTAGTGATAATATATCACCACTGTCAAAAAATTATAGCCCAGTGAGTGGTGCTCCTGCAGTATATTCAGTTACTCTTGACTAGACATATTTTTTTAAAAAAACACTTTCATGCAATGAAAAATTAATATTCAGGTCAACCAACATGATAAATATATTTGTGTTGTATTTGTCTTTTATTTGGAAGAAACTGGGAGTTATTTTCAGTTCTATGTATGCATGAACTTCAAATCATTTACACAAACAACTACATGAGAGTAATATTAAAGGCACTGCTACGTGTCTTTCACCTGAGTTTGAAAAGTAGAGATCATCTCCAATTGTTACTTACAGATAACAGAAGAATTTCAGTTAAAAAAAAAAAAGCAGCTAGAATAGTAACATCTGGATGTTGAATGCTGAAAATAATAGTAATAATGTTAACATATCTGCAAACTTCAGTGAACACTGGATCAAGACCAATGTTCTACTTCAAAATTTTTTGTGTTCATTATTAAATGTATAAAATCCATTAGAAGTATCACAAGTGTACTAAAACTTACCACAGCCCTCCCTCTAAGCAATTAAGGTGTTGATACGAAAGAAGCTGCAAGTTTACTGGAAACTGCATAACAGTGTAGGATTTTACCTATCCAATGAAAACAGGACTAAACCCACCCCATTTGTATCATATATATAGCCACTGGGAAACCATCCTCACTCTAACTCCAAAACTTCGGTCAACAGCAAGTTCAAAATGACTGTGGGGCATTGTTGTTATGAACACAAAGGAGAACTGTTAAAAGGAGAAAACACCACCCTGTCTTACCCGTTTTTCGTTATTAATCACTCTTTAGCAGGTAACAGTAAAGTGCTTAAAAAGGTAGAGGTTTTTGGTCGGAATCTCCAATGTTGAAATTCCCATTGGGAATCTAAGGACAGGGTTGGTTTTTTTTCCTACGTTGAGATCACAAAGTGCTCTAGGAGTACTGTTCCAGTTTGAAGGCTAGATTTGATTCCAAAGCTGCTGCATGGCATATTTTCTTAGTAAGCTGCAAAATATTATTTCTAATCATGCTCCAAGACAACATTATAGACCTGTACTGATCCAGAGAACAGGTCACCTTGACCTGATTCATCCCCTTTATAATGCTTAAAGCAAGAGCACTTACACTTCCCCTCAAGATGAGTAAAACTATTTTTCAAATTGCATATATGAATCTACTGCATTGCCTTGAAAAGCCAACTTCAGAACATGGAAGTTCTGAAATAGCGAGAGGTTGCTTGCCAATCTGATTTCTGTCCTCATGCCTCAGCATTATTTTACAGACCAAAATTCTGATCTCCCTCCTTATTTACAGAACAGATCCACTGAAAACTTATAAGCAGCAAGTTCATGGCATGGCCAGAAGCTGAAGAAACTCAAACTTCTGAGTATTATACACTTAAGCAAGTTTCAAAGTCAGAACAGTCATATTCCTCTCCCTCTTTACAGAAGGGTTTAGGCACTGATGGCAACCACGGCAGGAAAATCTGACACACACCCTTGAATACAGAATTTCCAGCCTATTTAGTACTTAATATAACAAAAATACCTTAAATGAATATTTTGTCAAACAATGTGTGGCACAGCCAGGGACTAAAAGTGAGGAAGTCAGCGA
>WYDI02012347.1:10000-18701 GCA_009867235.2 Psittacus erithacus
TAAGAAATCTGGAGAGGGCCTTTTGATAAGGGCCTGTAGGGGCAAGATGAGGGCAAATAGCTTTAACCTGACAGAAGGAAGATTTGGAGTAGACATTACAAGAAATTCTTCCCTGTGAGGGTGGTGAGGCCCTGCACAGGGTGTCCAGAGAAGCTGTGGCTGCCCCATCCCTGACAGTGTTCAAGGCTGAGTAGGATGGGGCTTGGAGCTACCTGGTCAAGTGGAAGGTGTCCCTGCCTGGGGTCAAGATTTGGAACTCAATGAGCTTTAAGGTCCCTTCCAACACAAACCCATGTGTGATTCTGCAATCATCTTCAACCCATGCTATGCAGCCTGCAGCATCCTCTTTTAATTTTCGCAATTTTCCATTACTTTTAGCTTCAATAAGGTCCATTATATTCAGCAACATCACCAAAGAACTATCATTAAATGGTATGTTTAATCACCTTCATACAAGATGGCCAAAAAGTGTTAGATAAGCTGCAGTTCTTCCCTCTACCTTACTATGGGACCCCTCTGGCACATGAGCCAATCAAAAGCAATTTGTGTAGGAAACTTCCACAAATACAGTGGGAAAAAACCTTATTTCACGCATTTCTGCAAAGACATCAAGATGGGGTTTAATTTAATCATAAATTTCAGCAACAGAACAGTATAGAAATTTTGAATCTGAAGTTTGGGGAGTTCAATGATTTAAGTTATGCTGAAGCATTCAGATTTTAAACAAGTGACTTAGATTCGGCACCAAACTAGCAATCGTTTGTTTAAAAAACCTGGCTTTAAACTGAAAAATAAAGTCAAAACTGAGCATAACATTTCACTTCAGAGAAATACTTCAGTTGAAAAGCCCAAACCCTGTGGGTAAAAACTAACGGTATACTTTTCCTGCTAATCTGTTTTTTGCTCCCCTGCCAAGGCAGATAATGGACATTTTTGGTATTTTTTTCCCTTGTAGGATTGAGTTTCACACATTTGGTCTTCAGAATTCACTGCAAGACTACAGTACAGATCCCCTACCAGGACAGTATTAGCACGGGATGCTAGTGCATCAGGGAGTGAACTCTTATCAGGTAGGTCACATCCATGCCTCTGATAACTGGGAAAGGTTCTGATCTGACAGCACTACCCCCCTGGGTAGCGCAGTCATAAGACAAACCCTCTTCTGGGGGGACTCAAGACAACGTCACCTCCAAACTTCCAGTTGTGTAACTATGGGTATCCTGCCTGAATGGCACAATGCCTGATACAGATTAGCTCCACTTCAGCCATTTCATTTGCCATTTAAGATTTTAGTAATTATGGGCTCCTAAAAGGCTGCAGAAAGGCCAGCTCAGAGGAGTACGAGAACAGCCAGGAGCTCAGCCATCATGTCTTGTGATCCTGGAAATCTCAGCATCTCATTTTCAAAGCGGGATCAAACTTTACCAATAACTCCTCCAGGCAAGCTCTAGCTGCAGGTATGGCAGCAATTCCCTTTTTCTCAGTAGTTACTATGTTTTCAGTAGAACTCATTACTGAGATTTCTGATGTAAATGTCTTTTAGGAAGTTAAGGCTGAAACACTGAAATGATTCAGCAACATTTGGATATATTGGAAAATTCACTTCTGGTCCAAGAGTTAAAAGAACTTTGACTTTTATTCTGATGAGTTTCACTGCTATGAAAAGAAATAAATGTCTGACAGATAAAAGGTCACAGGGCTTGACTGAGCAGCTAATGAGACAGTCTGCAAACCCAGCTAGTCATCTCATTTTCCAGTAGGTGCTGCCTGCTAAGAACTACAACAGTTTTGAACAGGCATCTGACAGCTGAAAACACTCTTCCTGGTATTACAGAATAATAAATCCTGAAAACTTCTGGTTTCAAATGACTGAAGAGAAAATAAGTCCATGGTATTTTCTATGGGGAAGTATTGCAACAAAACAATGTATTCCCTTATGTGAACAGATATCCATGACATGATTTCAAAAGATATCAATGAAAATACTCTAGATTGGCCAAACTACACATAATACAGAAGTTATTTGAAGAGAGGGGAGGTAGTGGGAACCTATCTCCACATGCCACCAGGTATTTGGAGTAATACGCTCCTCACAAAAAAATTAAAACTTCCTCTTGTGATTGCTTGGATGCAACCTCAGACATCTCTGCCCTCAATATGGCACTGACAATTGGAATGCGATTAGACACTGCAACTGCAATGCTGCCTTGCCATACCCAGATATGAAATGCTAAGATAGAAGGCAAAACAGCCACAGCTCTGCCACTGTAGGGTTTCAGTACAGGCTAGCAAGGATCCAGAAAAAAAAGAACAAGAAAAGGAAATCAGGTTGCAAAGCTTTATTGTGTTTTGTCACTGTTATTTGAAAATAAACAGAGACATCCCTGGCAGTGTCCAAGGCCATGCTGGACGGGGCTTAGAGCGATCTGGTCTAGTAGAAGGTGTCCCTACCCATGGCAGGGGGTTGGAACTGGATGAGGTTGAAGGCTCCTTTCATCCCAAACAAGACTGTGATTTTATGATTTCCAGCAGAGCACGAGCCACATATAAGCCAAAATATTTCGTTGATCAGCCACAAGACAGAAAAGCCATAAGGCAACACTGGTAACTATCCCCATATCAAATCTTTAATGTCATACAGATGTACTATTTTACTCAGCACGAAGGTATATATTTAGATTGTACAGATTGCAAAAAATATAACACAAATGTTTTCTATAAAGAAACGGTTATAATCTATTGCTCTATTTCATAAAGTAACTTTCGTTGATTTTCTAAAGTGAATTAAGAACAGGCTTTATTAATAAGCAGTTGTGCATACTGCTGGTTGTTTGTTTTTTCAAATTATCACTTAATGATACTTAGAGAAGCCATTAAAAATGCATGGCAGTCATTCTAGCCAGTATGAAGTGTTGCACTTCATTTAATGACTAAAATGTAATTACCTGCATAAAAAAAGCACAAGATAATATGAACACCAATAACTGAATTTAACATGGCTTTGTTCTGAATTTTGAGCACTGTAAATTATTGTATATTACAGCAGTTACAATCCTGAAGTATGGATAATTCATCAGTACAGAAAGATGTGATCTCCTTGTGTCACGCTGACTCAAGAAGCACATTCTGTTAAAGTATTGCTAGTGTGCAAAGGGTCTATTTGCCATTTCTGTACTTAGGATTTGCCCCGTTCCCCACTGAAGTCAACAACAATTTTAACATTTGCTTATCTGGAGGTTGATTTAAGTCCTTAGAATCTGATCCAGTGTCCAGAAGAAATACTTGCACAGGTCTCAGCAGATTGTACAGCACTATGTTCAGCTTTACAGCATATCGAGCCTCCTCCCTGGCAGTGTTTAATTAGAGAATAGGTCTGGAATTATTATTCCATAATAATTTGATCACATGTCCACACTTGATGTACATCACATACATGTAACTAGATGCTCTGGTCTTAACAGGTAGTAACAATAATGGGACCATACACTAAAGAAATAAAATTGTCCAGAGAGCGTAAGTCAAAGCTAGTTTCTGATAGCTGCAACATTTATTTACAGAAGAGACAGGAGTCTTAAAATAAGTTTATTAACTAAATTCCAAGGACCCACATCATGTGACAACCAAATCTATTATTATACAAAGTGTTGCTGAGTGCTGTCAATTTATCTGTCTATGTGCCAAAAGAAATCCTTTCAAAGAGAAAGTAAGTTGGTACCGATGATACTTCAGAGCCAAGTTCCTTCTGTTCAATCTTCAGAACATTAAATACAGACTGTACAAATAAGTTATGCGAAAACAGAACCTACTATGTTCTCAGACGCACTGTTCAGTGCTCCGTTTCATTGCAGTTTAAAAATGAAACATTTATCCATTACATTACCTTCTCATTTCTAAAGTTTTTTTCTGAAAAGCAGTGCCGTGCAACCAGGGAAGACCACACCAAACAGCATGTAGACAAAAACAATGAGAATAACTGATACAATGAAACAAGACAGCCTAAACTCCTTCTGTAGTAAACACGAATTGGAAGCTTTACAGCAACAGCAAGCTAACAGCTTGCCACTCCACATAAGGGGAATACTTGCTGCACTGGGGGTGTGCCACTGAACCTAGAATGATCTCAGGACACAGCACACACAAGGCTTTTCAGTACAGTGCTCTTTCAGGAGGCCTGGCTGCACCCTTCCATAAACAGATCACTCACCAGAACTTAAGATAAAAAAACCTATAAACACTATAAAGTCTTTGTCAAAATTTGTACCTGAATTTGACCTTAATTTGTTCCCCAATTACGTTAAACAGGCTTACTTGATTGCATACAGAAACAAATCATGCAGGCACTTGGAGAGAGAAACAAGTGATTAGTGTCTGCTTAGTCAATAAAAGACTTAACTCTGAAACCAACAAAACCAACAGAATTATAATAAAACTTAAACTATTAATTCAGAGGGAGTACAGATGGTCTACTTTATCAGTTAGGGTTGAATTTCTTTTTTAAAGTATTACTGTTGCTACACACTATCAGTTTTCTGTTCCTATCTCACTTCAATGTTTTTTTAATAGAGGTTTCTCCTGTTTTTCCTTCCCTTTCTCACATGTGTTCCTTTCCAGCAACTATTCCCTTTACCCTTTAAAAAAGTCTTCACAAAAATTCCAAGGGAACAATCTGGGGAGAAAAAATGAGATTCACCATTTCAAATGCAGAACTAGGAAATATCCATTTATTCCCCCTCCCATATCCCCATCATGTAATTACAAATCCCTGTCTCCCTTCCCTATTAATAAAATATACACTAAAAAGGAATAGAAATTGCTCGTATTGAGCATGTTATTTGTCAGCATACCCCCAGAAATGCATTGTGCAATCTGTTGCTGCAATATGTAAGCAAACTTTGAGTAAGATATAAGACAAATCTTTTTATTACACATAAATCAGGAAATGAGAAAGTCACACAGGCTGTAAAAAGCAAACAGCTACACTGTAAATGGGAACTTTCAGTCTGGAAGAGCTGCTATTGTTACAGCAAGATGAAGATACAGTATCACAAAACCAGTAGTTACAAGCTCCACAAAGCATTCTAAAATAAACTGCAATTTTAATAGTCACATTACATTACTTACTTCCTCCTTTATTAGGAAGCAAGTCTATTATGAGATAATCACAGCTAGCCTAACATAAGAACAAAACATTGAAGACTGAGCTACTTATTCTGAAGGTGTCAAGAAAAATTTCTCAAGGGCTTATTATTATTATTCCAAATGATCCTTTTGCAGCAAAAGGCTGTACAAGTGTCTATTCATTCCAAAAATCCAGGGAGCTGATGAACCATCTCATCCCCTTCTCCGCAAGAAAACGCTGCACTCAAAAAGATGACAAGTAAGACTTTGATTAGTCATAGAATCACAGGATGGTTAGAGTTGAAATGGACCTTCAAGATTACCTAGTTCCACCCCCCTGCCACAGGCAGGGACACCTTCTACTAGACCAGGTTTATCTAAGGCCCATCCAACCTGGCCTTGAACACTGTCAGGGATGGGGCAGCCACAGCTTCTCTGGGCAACCTGTGCCAGGGCCTCATCACCATCACAGGGAAGAATTTCCACCTAATGTCTCATCTAAATCTTCCCTCTGCCAGGTAAAAGCCATTCAACCTTGTCCTGTCCCTACAGGCCCTTGTCAAAAGCCCCTCTCCAAATTACCTGTAGTCATTCTAAGCAACTAATTTGGACTAGCAAAAACTCTGCTTATGAAGTCTACTTAGCAGTACACCGTTAACCTAAAAAAAAAAAGAAAATAAATAAAAAAACCCCCTCAAACACTAAACTGGAACCAAAGGCTGCACCACTTGTAGCCAACACACAAGTAAAATGAGTATAGGCTTAAGTAAACAAAAAATGCAAAGTAAAATTGTAACTGACAAGAATTTAACAGCAGAAGTGATACAAAGTCAGATAGATTATCATGTTGCAGCGGGAGAAGAAAAAGCTGTTGCAGCTTCTGTTTTATTTTAAGCACAATCATTAAATTAGTCACCAATTACAAGAAATATGAACATGCACAATGTAAGCCTCTCATCCGTCCCCACCGTCTCAGATGAGACTAAAACGATGATAGTTGCCACTCATGATAAATGACTTACAGGGAACACTAGGTAAGTGATAAATTACCCCATTTTGCTAAACAGCAATTTTAATTCATTTCTAAAATGGCTAGACCATGCAATTTCCTCACTAATTTTCAGTTCCTTTTATTTAATCACACAGAGTATGCACTTGAAAAGCAAATTTGCAAATAGGGAGGGAGAGTGAAGTGAGCAGGAGTTTTTCGGAAGGATGCCATCTTACTGTACACTGAATACTAAATTGCCAGAAGGTGAAAATAATTGGGTCTTTTTCCTGCAGTCACATCATTAAAAGTAGATTATAAAGTCCTGCAGTTTATATGTATCACAATGATAATGCCTTTCATATAATTACTCAAAATCTCAAAGTTTGACATCATTTTAAAGGCATTCTTGTTAAATTAAGAATAAACTAGAAAAAACCAAATATACTTAAAACTTCTACATCCACGGACAAAACTAGTCTTACCCCTTAAAACTCAATTAGAGATTCTATTAAAGACTCCCACTGACTTCGTCACTCAGCTGCAAAACACAGATTCAAAGAATCGGAGCACAGAGGCTTTTGATGTCAGATTGCTTACAGAAAACAGCATTGGTAGAAAAATGGACATTGCAATATTAAAAAAAAATAGGTTTGATTTTTCTACCTATAAAGCTTCTGCAAATGCAGGTTTTAAAAAACAATCTGTCTTGAGTGATGGCACAGGAAAAGTCAAGTTCCTTCTCCCCATCCTGGGCTGGCACTCTTCTGCCTGCATCTTAATATCCCATTGTAACCCAGTCTTCTTAAAGTTAAAGAACTATTACATTAGTCTCAAAGGTTAAAAAAACCCAACAACCCCCAAACACAAAAAAAACCAAAAAAAACCCAAACAAACCTACTTTTTTTTTTTTTTCAGAATAAATTCTGGATATATAAATACCTCAAAACTTTTCAAAGACTAACAGACCATTTGCCAAAAATACTATTTGAGCTTCAGCATCGTAATGCACTGTCACATGGCCAATTCAGCCAAAAAAGTCTTTCTTTATATAAGGCCTTCTATGAGAAGCAGTAACAGGCGCAATATGCATTCTTCTGTTATATGCGGCATTTCTTTTGGCACCTTATCCTCAGAGTTGCCTTCAGCCCCCATCAGTAACTAAATCAAAAGAATTCAAATGAGCTACAGGATCAGAAAGCTTTTCCATTCCTCTTTCCACACATGCTGACTTCACCTGTAAATACTTTATGCATTTTTATATATCCTGTCAAATTAATCATCAAAAATGGACCCCAAAATATCCCTAATACGCTTTTTTCTTTTCTCTTTTTCTCCATTATCAAAATCTAAAGAAAATTAAACCCATTATTAACAACTTTTATGGCAATTTTTTTTCTTCCAAAAAAACACACAAGTAGAATTTCTCATTTAGTGTGGAAAAAGATATACCTACTTTACATTGGTTTGATTTGAACAATACGTATTGAATTCTAATATCTAATAAAATGGAGTATAAATTCAGATTCCCTTCCTCCAAATGTTAAATTGCCTGATGATCACTGCACTGAGTAATGAAAATTGGGTTTAAATTCCCTTTATGAATGTAGTTGGCAGACAAAATTAAGTACAACACAAAAACTTAAGCAATTAGCATGGCACAGACCCTTCTTGATTTGGGCTAAGAACAGGCAACATCCTTCTCCAGAAAGAAAAATCAATTATGTATCTAGATTAAAGAACAGGTACAAATTGTTTAGTTTAGAATGGAAGCAAATCGAGCACTATTAGTAACTATCTGTATAACTACACTGACTTCTGTCAAGATCATGGCCAGAAAGACAGCTGAACAGTCTCTATTTTACAGAAGAAATACACCCACAGCACTGGCACAGAACTGCAACCACCTGCATATGTAGGGTTAGGAACATTCAGGGGCAAATCCAGAGCACTTCTACATTATATTGAAATGATTATTTCTAAGTCCAAATAAAACACTTATATGGCTTTCCAACACACATAAAAGCTTAATGGTTATAACAGTGTTATTATAATATAATCTCTTAAGTCTGTAATGTACCTACCTAAAAAGAGTTTGACCTATTACTTTTCCTGTTAAATCAATGCTGCCCTCTTACTCTCCTTTTCCCTCTTAGTTTTTCTCCTCCAGAGACCATTCTTATTGCACTCTAATTCCTGCTGAGAGGCAAAGGCAGCTAAAGCCCAACACTGCTCTGTGTTCTCACCCCTCAGCAGCCACTGGAAATGCCCAACCACAGCTGAAGACCAGAGTAAGCCTTAATAACAAAACCCCCTCTATTTCCATTCTGTGTGCAGCAATCAGATATACAAACAAAAACAGAAATGGGGAAATGTTCAGAGTATGGATAAAAGGCCAGGTGAATTCAAATTCCACATTTTATCCTGGAAAACGTATTAACCCTGACGCAACCTACAGAAGTCTGACAGATAATATACTGATCCGCACATTAGACATTAGGAAGAAGTTCTTCCCTGGGAGGGTGGTGAGGCCCTGGCACAGGCTGCCCAGAGAAGCTGTGGCTGCCCCATCCCTGGCAGTGTTCAAGGTCAGGT
>WYDI02012349.1:0-15344 GCA_009867235.2 Psittacus erithacus
TGGAACCTTACTAAGCAGGTTCCTGAAGAGGCCAAAGTCTGCTCTCTTGAAGTCCAGGGCAGTGAGCTTGCTGCACATTCAGCCCAAAAAAGAGTAGAAAATGGAGCATGCTGTAGCAATGGTGGCTGCTGAGTTCAGAAGTACAAGGAAGTATTTCATACTCTGCAGATCTGTGTGTGGAATTTTCTGCATTGGGAAATCATGATGGAATTACTGAGGTAAAGCAACATCTAGTTAGCTATATAGAAAAATTAACACATTTGCGTCTCTAGAATGCTAAGCAAGGTGCAATGCGAACTGATTAGTTGCAACACCTTTTGCATTTATGATGCTAACCCTTAGGCCAGGTGCTTTTAGACATAAAGTTACTTAAATATTTTGGGTTTGCAGCTTTCTGTAGAAGAGGTGAGCATGAAAAGCAGAATGCTAAGATAAACAAGTCAGTGGTAAGATCCTATCAAATATTATTGCTATACATCTCCTTTTCTTTGTGATGATGAGATGCCTTTAGGCAAATGTCCTTTGAGAATTCCAAGAAAACTCTCCCCATGCCCTGTAATGAAAGTGAATCTTGCTTGTATTCAGAATTAGAAAGGAGGAGTATACATTCTTTTTACTTCTACACTTGCAGTATGGTCAATGCAGCAAAAAAGACTATGGAAAAATAGGATGCAAGCGACAGTTTTGAAATTGCAAAGGCATCCTTGCCTGCAGTGTGAATTATTTTCCTGAGCCTGCCATGCAGCTGTTATGTCTTTCTGCAGCACTGTCAGTCTTTTGGGTTAGCAAAGCCGACAGATGTCACATTCCTTTTCTAAGGAGGTGTTTTGCTTGCTTTTAGGTTTAGAGGATTATAATAAAAGGTGAGCTAACATGACTGTAATTTTATAATAGACATCAATGATTCATGGCAGCAGAATATAACATGCACTCTGGAACAGATCACAATGTTGATAAAATATAACAAAAGCTTAAGCATTGACAAGAACTTTTCAACTTATTTCAAAACTGGAAATGTACGTTGAGGAAGACTTCAATCAGTTTCCTTTTATTTTCATATCATATATTTTCTATCTCCTTATTTGTGAGTTATAATAATTTTCAGTATCAATAAGATTTGAAACTAAGCTATTATAAATAGCTTTGATTCTTCCAATGAGTGGGTAATGTGCCTGCATTTCCATAACAAATTTCACTGATCTCAGTACTGTGTTGGCAGCTTTTTTGTCCCTCTTTCTTTCCTTTTCTCTGTAATTTTGATTAATATTTCTCTACTGTGAAGTTTCAGAATGGAATAAATTTGTTGTACTTTCTCTGATCTTGAAGTTCTCAGACAATGTAAGCACTAATACAGGTCTGGCTACCCACCTACAGGGGAAAGAGATCAGCCTAGATTGGAAGAGTCATGCTACTGTAGCCCAGGTCTCTCCATGGAGGTGTGCTCCGGGGCCACCTTTCATGGCAGGCATTACCTGATACAGCAGAAGCAGAGCTCCAGAACTAGTTTTTGGAGTAGCAAGAACCTGCCTTCTTAAAATGGGACTCCAGGATCATTCTTTCCAATTTTTTGTCACAGGTCTCTCTTGTCCAAGCCACGAATTCAACCTCAGGTTCACCACCTCCTACTATAAACACTCACCTTCTGCCTTGAAGTCTGAAGCCCACTAAGCTTTTCTCACCCACCTGCAGTATGTTCTGCCTCAGATGGTGCTGTGTGCTGAGCCAGAAATGTAGGCACCAGACAGGATTACATAAGGCGCTACCAGCTGGGACCTCACACATCAATGATTTATGGCCAGGTAAGCACTGCAGCAGTGTTGAGAAAACGTATATTCTCATAACATTTTTAGAGATGCTTTTCTCTGCATTCTAAGCCTTACCTTACCTGATATTTTACATGATATTGGCCGTGTCTGGTCTTAGACTTGGTCTTAGACTTAGTCTTAGTCTGAAAGGGACCCAAGTCTTCTCTATGCGCAGCAGAAACAAAAGCTTGGCAGGTTAGTACTGAGAAGCCTTAAGCACCCTCTCCATATCTAACAGCAGAAATTAAAGAAGTAACCAGCTAACCTAAGCCGAAGCAATGTGACAGTGCCTTAGGAGTTTAGCAGGGGTATTGACGGATTAAGGTTTGCTTCTCTACTGTCAGTGCTGATGATGCAGAAAGTCTCTTAAAATTAGTTTTTCTGGGGTTACAGCATTTTGTCAGAAGTCACTGAGCACAATATTCTTTCTTTTTTCCTCCAACTCTTCAGAAGTGTCACATTTAAGACTGATGTCTGAAAATGCTCTTGCGCTGCCAAGAGACATTTTTATTTCCAATTCTGTGATAGCATTTCTGGAAAGAAATTCTGCCAAAGGCAGTAATTAAAAAGACCTTCCAACTGTGCCTTAGGCTGCCCTTTCCTGTTTGTTTTCTGCACAGGCAACGAAACTGGTCATGACAGCAAAATATTCTACTGGCATATCTTGGAGGCATATGTTCACCAAAAAGCCTTGCTCAGTTTCTAGATTCTCAGCTCAATTAGCAGTATTTGCTATTAAGCTAGAAAGAAGCTTATTCCTGAAGCTTATAAGACTGTATGCTACACAAGGGCATGCCATACATCCAAGCTTACTACAACACTTTCCCAGGGAACGTTTTTTTTAACCCGCATTTCCGGCAGATCAGTGTGGCTGTCTTCACTGGCTAAGATGACATTTTAAAGGAGTTTCTAAGCCTCAAGAGTGGGAGCAAGTGCTGCACATTTTCTACACTCTTTCAAGAAACAGATATCTTCTGCTTCCCACTGAACTCCCTTGAAGTCTCTCAAACTATGATCGTCCTTTCTCTTCCCACCTCATGTTTTCTTTCTGGTACTCTCTCTTTCTAACAGCTTCCATTGATTCTCTTAATGCTTCCTGGTAGTGATTCTAAACCTGACAGGAGCAAAGTAGAGTAGCTGACACTTGTTAAGACTTCCTTATGTCAACCTCAAATACCATGCATTGTATGATAAACAAACAAATAAAACAAACAAACAAACAAGCAACCCACTTGTTTTTAATACTGGGTGTGAAGTTTGGGTAGAATATCATTAATCATGTCTTAAAGAGGAAACTTGAAAAATTAAGTCTTCCACACTTCCTAATATTCTTTCTTTACCTTGGCAGTGTGACAGGAGAGTCCCAGAGGGTGCAGCTTTTCAAGTACATCCTTTCAGTTCTCTTGTGAACTTTTTAAGAACTCTGACATGTTAGCAGTAGAATAAACGTTATTTGGCCTCTGTTTCAAATAATGATCATCACAGGGAGCAATTCATAATACTTTTTTTAATACCTTTGAGGACTGCATGCAACAGCCAACGTCTCATTTAACCGAGCATCTCAAAAATAGATTGGGTAGGTTTGGTTTAAACTTTGTGCAGCCAAGAACAAAATTCTGCAGGCTAAAGTAATTTCTTCAACAGACTTTAAATGAAGCAAAGCAGGAAAACAAGTTCAAAGCTGAGAGCTTTTAAATAATCAGAAACACAAGGTGATTTGCATAATGTCTGACTGATTTCTTAAAAATGTAAGATAACAGGATAACTAAAAGGTGATGCGTGCTGCAAGGTCAGCACTGATAGCAACTGTTTTCTTTAATGCATTTAAAGCTGTTTAAATTAATTAGCATGTCTTGAAACAAACTTACAGAAATAAATAGTAATACAGTTTCACCTTTATAACATTGGGAAAAATGACTAATGAGGTGCCAGTGAAAGTGGCCTCAGTATGAGGTATTTATGTAATGAAATTAAAAACGAAGTTAAAAACAAATAATCTGTAGTTTTCATTCTGAAAGGTCTGATTTTGTTAAAAAATATAATAGAAAAGTGAGATGGTGGGACCATAGGAAAAATCAGGCTGGAAGGTAACTTAAGAGGTCATAAAATTAAGCCTCCAGCTCAAAGAAGGTTTGGCTGTATGAGGTCAGGCTAAGTTACTTGGGGCTTTAGCCAGTCTGGCCTTGGAAATCTCCAAAAATGGAGACTGCACAAGCTCTCTGGGAAACCTACACTATCACTTCACTACATGACTGTCCTTATGGCAAAAAAAATTCTCCTTATAGCCAGTCTGAATCTCTTTTAACTTATACCCATTGCCTTGCGTGTGCCCATCATACACCACCATGAAGAGCCTGGCTCCCTCTTGCTGGTGACCTCATCAGAATCTGTGTCAGCTATCAATAAAACATTTGTCTCAGTCAGCAACACTTCCTTGTTACTGAATATCAGATCCAATTGTTGTTTGCCCCAAAAAGTGCTTTTATGGATGAGTTATCGTTAATATACACCAAAAAATTCCTAACTGCTTGCATTCCACCATGTTGCTGTTCCAACTAAGACCTGAAATTTATAGAATTATTGGAGTTGTTTAAGAAAGACTTCTCTGCAAAGCTGCTTTCTATCCATGGTGCATGGGGTTATTCCTCCCTGCGTAGCAGGGCTCTCATTTCCCTTTGTTGAAATGCATGTTTCCTCTTTGCAAATTTCTCCAGCCTTTCAAGGTCCTTTTGAATGGCAGCACAACTATCTAGTGTATCAGACACTCCTCACAGGTTTGTATCGCCTTCAAGCTTGCTGAGGGTATACTCTGTCCCATTATCCAGGCCATTACTGAAGATGCTAAATAGGATTAGACCCATTAGCAGTGGCCTCCTTCCTGCCCTTCTATAAGACAGGAGTGACATTCACTCTCTTCCAGCCTTCAGGAACCTCTCCTGATCATCATGGCCTTTCAAAGATAACTGAGAGTGTCCTCAAAAGTATGATGTCATTATAACATCAGCTGTTATGAAGTATATTGTCATAGTGGAGAAATATTTTGATGTTAACAAAGGCGGTAGCTTTTCTGTATTGTAGGAAACTCTCTTTTAGACCAAAATCATGTGACTAATAATAATAATAATAAATCTCTAGTATTTGCTGTTCAATCATGGCCTTCTTAGAGAGCACTTTCAACCTTTTTTTTATGTGGTTGTCAGACCTGGAAATTTATTGGTCTCAAAAATGAAAGTTAAAATAATTTCAGAACTGTATGCAATCCAGAGAAAGGAGTTTAAAACTCTGTATTATGTGTCACGATATGATTGATGAAAGCCTGAGTTGTGGCATTGCTACTGCTGCACAAGTGAAAGATAAGGCTTCTGATTCCCCAAAAGTGGAAACTAATCTTTAGCACTTTTCTTATCTTTTCTCATCATTAAAACATCTGTTATTCAGACATAATATTTAAAAAGTTCACGGCAAAAGCTGCATTTTAAAAACTTTGTGATATGATACTTACACATTGCCTTTTATTCAGATCTTTTTGAACGGTTGAAGAAGTAATCACATTTTATTGTGCTAACAGCTCGCTTTAAGCTCATCTAAATGATAATAAGGGAGAAAATGAATGAATTATTTAATTAATTTTTCATGTTTTCCATAAGTATTGAACAATTTCCTTTAAAACTTCTCCTCCTATTGATTTTGACACTCATTTCTGGGGATTATCACTACCCATATGTTGAAATATTTATCTTTGCAAAGTAGCTCTTTCTGAAGAGGGAAATCTTAAAATGTTCTGGACTTTTCATATCAGTGAAGAGCAAAGCTGATTTTTCGCCTTGTCTTTGAGATCAGTTTCCTGTAAAATCTGCTTTCTTGAAGTTCAAAAGTAAAATATTCTAATCCCTGCCTAATTTTACACCACATGCCCTGCTAGTTCCAAGAGGAATGCTTCTGATTTGTAACATCTCTAGTTCACTTAACTGCTAAATTACCACTTCATTTAATTATTTACTCACCAAGTCAGGACCATGGAAATCTGTGGCAATACCCACTCATTTTTGAAAGCTCTTATTCAGAAGCAGTCTAAGGTATTTTCTTGGAGTTGTGACTGGGCCTTTTATCGCATGAGATAATAACTAATATATGAGTTTAAAATATCAACTGTGTTAATTACCAAGTAATTATGAATACCAAGCTCCTCCCACAGACTTCTTTAGTGCAATACCTTTCAGCAGCTCCCTCCCAAATTAACAGAATTCCTGACTCCCCTGACTACAAGGCATAGCTGTGTGTTTTCAAAATGAAATAATTATGAATATTAGAGCATTATAGGCCCGAGTAGGCTTCTGGAAGAGGCTTTGCTTTGGCAGATAATATTTCTTTCTGAAAATTCTCTTTCTATCAGCTTACTGAAGACACAATTTCAGAGCAAGGTGAAAGGCTTACTTCAAAGCTGATCTTTGTAAGATGAGATGTCATTGCTCACAGAGAAGCACAGATGCTTTGGAGTCTCAGCATGGGTATACAGGAAATCCTGGGGCTCCCACAGGAAAGAAAGAGACAGAAAAATTGTAAACTGTAGTATATGCACATTATATCACCTGGAGATAGTAAGAATGTAGCTAAGCTGTAAGGATAGATCTCCATAGCCAGCAGAAGAAATGAAAAGTATCTGTGAAAGTCTCTTGCATTAATACTCAAGTGACAAACTGTATTGTATATAAGTCAATGTAGCACAGAGCAGAAACATATAAAAACAGGATCCTGTGGTTCAGCAAAGCCACACATCAGCTGGGAGGCAGTAAGTGGCCGTACATGTATCCAGGCTTCTTTTATTCCACACTCAGTTCATAACCTTAGGCAGCCAAGGTGATTTAAGCCAATGTGTTGAGCGCCACAACTATAATAAGCTAAAAATGGATTTTACAGTCTGTTATAAAATCTTGGGTGACAGGCAATGTATTTCTGAGTAATTGAACTTGATCACTTTCTAGTAGGTGACATGCTCTTGGTGAAGTACTAGGTAAAATAATTTTAAAGCCAATAAATCTCTTTAAATATTTAAACCAAAATATTCTCATGATGTTTCCAAAACATTTTTGTCCTTTGTGGAAGAACATCTTTGTAGACTGAAACCTGAGGGATTTATTAATATAGAAATTAAGTTAGGTAGAAATAGCTTAGCATACATTTTAGATTCTTTAGTATTCTAGACAATTTGGAACCAGATTAAGTTAACAAAAAGGAATGACGGTTAGAAGCAACTGTCTTAAACCATTATGGGAATTCAGTTACTAAAATGATGTATGTCTTCTGAAAATGTGTATGATAATGGAAGCATCCTTTGAGACAGTTGTGTGTAACTCTAGGGCTATGATTAATTTACTATTTAACATCCCCAAAACATTTGATTTGACCTTAGGATTCTTTCACATTTAAAATATTTGTGCCTACAATTTCAAATAATAAATGTCATTCCTTCAAAAATTATTTAAATTAAAGCATTTGCATAAATGTGAAATATCGAGTTAATGCAGTGTTTCAAATACATATTCTGTCATGGCTGTTAAGCAATCAAGAAATTGAGGAAACTTGGAACTATAAAAAGGACTTGTTTAAATCTATTTTAAAAATTAAATTGAAAAATCTTGAGTATGATTTCCAGATGATAGAGAAACCAATCCTTCTACGGAACTGACAGGTTTTCTGAATACTTCTGAAAAAGCAAGCATGGGAATGTAATGTAACTGGATGAAAAATTATGAAATACCAAAGCGTTACCGGGAAGTTTGTTTCTCTGACAGATTGCATAAATTGGAATGAATGGGTAGACAGAATGAGTACTGTAGATTATAATGATAAGCATTTATAAAATCCCTAGTTCTTTAATGAAACAAAAACCACATTTTAAGCAATGTCTAACTTTTTGGTATTGAAGGTAGGCAGGTAGGTAGGTAGGTAGGTATGTAGGAGCTAAATACTTCTGTAGTGTACCTGCAGTGTACACTGCTTCTTCACCGCAGCTAATTTGAAACTTCTGCATTTATACCATCTCTGCTGTGTACACAGTCTGGTTCCTGGATCAGACGGTATAGAATTTCTCATATCCATCCTTTCTATCACCTAGACAGCCCTGGTGAGAACCACAGAATCCTTTGCACCTTTGCAATAGAGCACCTCACAAATACACACTTCTATTTTAAACTATTTTAGAAAAGGACTTATGCAGCTTGTTGAAAAGGAAGGCATGACAAACTTATGGCTAACTAATGTTTTTGCCTGTTTAGTGGTTCTGCACCTTCAAGTGGGCTCTTTTAATTTCTTAAATTTAAAACAGCTTTGCTTGGCACCATGCTGAAACTAGCACTGCTGAACTGCCCATTAGGCTTTTCACAGGGCTGCCACCATAGTCCTGTAATACAGCAAAGATCAGGCGGAGAGCAAGTTCTTTGCAAATGCAGGCTCTGACTTGGGTCCCCTCTGGGGAATCCAAGTTGCTTTCCTCTGATCCTGAGCCATCACAGTTATTAAGTACATCAGTACATATAACAGGAGTGTAATTTGCAGCCTGCCAGACTTGGTGTTTAAAAGCATAATACTGAGCACATGGCACACATATAAGGGCATGGCAAAACTCGTAAGCAAAGAAGATATCCTCAGATATCTTAGAAGATTGTATTAGGAAGAAACAGCAAAATCTGCCAGCGATTTAGGACCAAGTTGTAGAGCAAGGACCTTGGCAGAAAGCATCCTCTTCCACACCCTCATTTCCTCATGCAAAGAATTAGCCCTCTTGTTTCAAATCAGAGCAGTGTGGATGACCAAAAGATTAAGGGTCCAAATTGAAAGAACTGACTTAACTTGGCAAACAGATTAAATCAATTACTCAAATAATCTTAATTTTGAACCCTAACATTCTCAAGCTATGTGAGCTTGGACTCCTTAGCATACCTCAGTCTGGAGAGAGAGGGGAACATGTACACTTGGTATGATTCAATACCAAGGTCAGGTCTGCTCAGTCTCTGTGGGGCACAGAAAGTTAAGCACGCTCAAGACCTATTCCAAATGTACTCAGAATGTTTTCAGCTCACTTACAGGTATCTTTGACACTGCAAGTGCCCACTATTTACATAATTCATTTCTGTGCTTTGCTGGTTTGAAGAGGGTTGAACCTTATCTTTGACATTGCAGGGAAGTGTGTCCTCATTTCAAGGCTCTCAAAGTACTTACCATCTACAGGTATGAGCACAAGAGTCATGGTACTACAGAAAAATAAAAATTATGAAACTGGAACATGAGTTGGATAAAAAGAGAATGTCTTTGTTAGAGGAAGGTGTGGGTTATGCACATTAAGCTATTGCTACAAGAAATCATACCTGTAAGAATAAGATCACCCCTGAAAGAAAAGAAAAACAGACGTTAGAAGAGTAAGTATTTGAGAACAAAACCAAAGCCTTAGTGGTTATCCTTCCTTCAAAAACAGAAGTTTAGGGTGACTAAAAAGGGCTATTAACAACAGCACAGACTTAACCACAGACAGGCGTGTTTTCACCATGGCTTTCTGATGTTTTATCTCTGTCATAGCTACTTCATCTCCTACATTAGTATTTCTATCCATTTTTTGTATCTTTTCTATCAATTTTACATAAATCAATTAGATTTACTTCCACAGTGAACTAGTCATGAAAACCCTCATTGTCAGAACTATTGAAAGATAGTATGACTTTTGTTTATAAGAAGAAATTAACTTTTCTTTTTTTACTTTTAATGAATATAAAAGTCAGATAAAACTCATTCACATCCAGCAAAAGTCAGTTCTGATAATAATTAGAATTTTGAGTTGCTTTATTTGCATGCATTATTTCCTCTCATCTTGAAATATTCTAATGTACTGATTAATTTAATATAGAAATCTAATCTGGAATAGTCATGAAAGACATTATAAAAAAAAAACACACAACTTTACTAAATGTAATGTAAAGTTAGTTCTGCATTTGTGCCCTCAGGTAGCATTCATTACAGTTGAAACTCACCACTTGTGCCCATTAGCATGCAAAAAAATTAATAATTTAACAATCCTTTTGCATTGCAATATCTGAAACTCAATCATTATTTTCAGCATAGAAAATTTTCTACAACTCTTTCTAAGATGAAATTAATGAAAAGCAGTTCAGTGCCCTAGGCAGGTATTGAGAAGTTGGTACATTTTTCTCATATGAGCTATTTAATCTCTTAAGCTCAGAATTCACTTGAGAAATCAGTTATGAGAATAGCAAATACCTTTGTCAATTCAAGCATTTTGCATGACATTAAAAAATATCATATTATCGCATCTGTGTAGTAAATCCAGAAACTTCCAAAATGGAAATGTTCTGCATGTTTTTCTGGTTAGGAACAAGCACATAACCAGGGATTTAGGGGAAAAATAAAAAAAAAATTAAAAAAAAAAAAAGGATTATTCACTAATCAAAGACAAAAAAGAAGTTTAAGTAATGACAAGAGAGAAAGATTCCAGGTTGCAAAGTGCTCTTTAAGCAGCAGAAAAAACTCCCTAACCTAAAGTAAGATTTAGTGCTTTTAAGTTGAGACTAGAGAAATCTGAACATGAAATGGCAAATTTTAATGGTAGATTATTAATCAGTAGATCAATTTTCTAAGCATGTAATGGTCCTTTAGAACTTGAAGTCTTCAAGTCATTCTCCATTAAAAAGAGTCTCTTCGCAGAAGTTATTTGGCAAAGACATGTGGCCTGAGTTGTTCAGAAGATCAAAACAGACATAATACTGTGTCCCTCCCAGTCTTTAAAAAGTTTCTCCTAGTTTTTAAAATCCAATCTATGAATTGCTATTAGTATTGCAAAAATATATTTCTAGCCAGCAAACTCTATTTCTATGAGGTTGTCTTTAAATTTCACGTTCTGTCTTCATCCATGTGTAATTTTTGACAAATTAACGATTTGATCTTATCTGACAAATCTACCTCAGGACAACCTGGGCAGTTCAAACAGAAACTTTCCAGGTGCTTCTGAGGACAATAATGAGACAAAATGCGCATGTTTGTGTTAAAATGGTTTGATGATCTTTCAAAAACACTGATTATTTTTTATGCAAAGATCTTTACAGAAAAATGATGTTTTAATCACAAACGTCGTTTTTCCTGCTACGGAAAAAGACTAACTGCAGATCAAATACAGGATTTTGAAAAATCTCAGCCTGCAAATATTTTTGAGGAATGTTGAGGATTTATTCAGTAAAGTCTCTGAAGACTTGTTTTTTACTGAACAAGGTCAGGTACCCCAGAGGTGTCCATGCTAACTACCTGGCTATATGTTTTCCTTCCACTGAACATTCACAACCCATTTCTTCTCAACTCCCAAAGCAGATACACATCTGTATGTATTACAGTCACCATGAGACTTAAGTATCCTCTTGTTCAGAATTGCAGGAGTTAAGTTAAATTTTCTCTAAAATGTGTAGTAACTCAGAATTAGAGCCAAACTAAACAGCTGTATAGCTCACAGGTCTGGTTTGCATTTGGACAGTCCAAAGTACAGTCAAAGATTATATAGGCATGCACTGAAATTTAAGATGACAGAATTTTGTAGGCTGTGTTGTGCATCATATATTTGAGGAAACCATATAATCACAAGATGGTTTGGGTTGGAAGGGACCTTAAATTTCATCCAATACCAACACCCCCCCCCCGCCATGGGAAGAAACATCTTTCACTAGACCAGGTTGCTCAAAGCAACATCCAACCTGGCCTTGAAAACTGCGAGAGATGGGGCAGCCACAGCTTCTGTGGACAGCCTGTGCCAGTGTCTCACCATGGTCATAGTAAATAATTTCTTCTTAATCACAGAATCATAGAATCAACTAGGTTGGAAAAGACCTTTAGCTAATGTTTAATCTAAATCTACCCTCTTCTAGTTTAAAACCATTCCCCCTTCTCCTATCACTACATTCCCTTTCAAAAAGTCCCTCTTCAGATTTCTATATATAGAGATAAGTATATTTAGATTAGTTGCTGATTTCAACATATTTATTTGTTCAAATTTAGATCAAAGTTACTTGCCTAATTCCTTAATGCTGATCACACAGATTTGATTTCTACCTAGCTTTCATTTTTTCATTAACAGAGTTTTATAAAGTAATTATTTGTTTATTCCTTGTCTTGATTAACCTTCCTTTATAGACATTCAAACTAAATTTTGAACTTTGATTATATGGGAAAGTTTCACAGCTGAAAACTTATGGAAATAAATCCCTTCTTATTCCCTGTGGATTTTAGAATTTCTATAGAAGTATTAAAAGGAGTGTCAGTTTCTAGGAATTTAGTAAACTTTCCTGTCCACACACTTCTGAACAGGCTATGAACCACAGCTTAAGTAGACATGCATCTTGAGTCGGATGTAAGTGGGGTAAGCCTCATCTGAAGGAAGGAAGTGAAGTGGAGGCCTATTTAATAAGATGTCGTGAACCTACTTTCAACAAGACAAAACATTATGCAATTCTAAAAATTACTTATAAAATCATGGAGGCATCAGGAGGAAGAAGAATATGGTATTCATAGCAATCTGCTTTTCACTTCCACACAGAGAAGGTGATTTGGACACATCTGGTTGCAAAGCCAAGTCTTGGTTGCTTTGACATCTTGTTTTGCCTGGCATAGCCCAACTACTGCTCATTAGTATCCTGTAGCAGTTAGCTACTGCATAGAAGTAACTTTCCAACAGCAATCAGCTTAAAAACCTGACAGTTCGTGGGTCAACTCTCCCCTTCTCTGCTGATGGTATGCAGCAAAGGGGAATGTGGGGAGGAGATAGTATTATAGAGAACTACCATTTGCACTAGTCAGTGTACCCATGTGATGCCAATCTCCTAGCAAAAAAAGGCTTTCCAAGGTCCTATGAGTAAGCTCTCCATCCACGTACCATACTCTTTTTCATCCCAGACAAGTGCAACTAAAGCATGCACTCATGATGTTAGGTCTTTCCTTTGCCAGGGTCTTTCAGATGCCTTCAGGTTGTAGGGCACAGCTGGTGACTATGTGACATTAGAGAAGGACCCCTTCATCAGACCTGTGTAACTCTTCAAGTCTAGTGAGTTAAGAAACGGTCCCCTACTCCCACTCTTGCTTCTTCCTCTGAGGCTTTATTCAAAGATTCTTTTGAAGATTGAGAAGGCTCTTCAGGACCTTGTCCTTGTAGCTGTACTGGCTCTGGCTGGGATGGAGTTAACTTTCATCATAGCAGCCCACGCGGTGCTGTGCTTTGTGGCTAAAACACTGTTGTTAGCATACCAGTATTTTGGCTATGGCTGAGCAGTGTTAAGGCTTTCTCCTCCATCTCCCCACCCAAAGTGAGTAGTCCAGTCAAGAAGTTCATAAGGGACATAGCTGGGGCAGCTGATCCAAGTTGACTGAAGGGATATCCTATACCATATGATGTCATGCTCTGCAACAGAAGATGAGAGAAGGGAGAAAGAGGTGATGTTCATGCTTCTGGCATTTGTCTTCCCAAGCAACTCTTACTTGTGCTGAGGCCCTGCTTTCCAGGAAGTGACTGGACATCTGCCTGCCCATGGGAAGTAGTGAATGAATTCCTCTTTCTGCTTTGCTTGCATACACAGCTTTTGCTTCAGTTATTAAACTGTATAATCTCAATCCATGAGTCTTCTTTCTATTTTCTTTCTACCTCATAGGGGAGGGAAGTAAGTGAGAAGCTGGATGGGTGTTTGGCTGCCTTCCGGGTCAATCGTAGTAGCAAAACAGTCTATGCAGCTCACCACACTGGAAGTGTGCCCACTGATCTGTGACCTGTATCCTAAACTTTTGCATAAACAACTTTCAGCTTTTCCATATGAAGCTGTATTGCTGAGATATTCTTTTTTGCAGATCCAGAACCCTGTGCCTCCTTTTCCATTTGTGCCCAGGAGATACTGCTTGCAGAGGATCCATAAGTAAAGAGTATGCACATATGGAGACCACTCCCTGCTCTGCTCATGTCACAGCTGGCCCCTACATCCTCATGTTGTTGTTTTTCATAAAGAGGCAGAAAAGTTGGGTTGTAAGAAGTCTACTTTACAGCCTGCTATACTTGTGGACATATACGAAGTCAAGTCACCCAATTGGCTCACTACAGGTAATAGCTCAGGGATGACCTAAAACCATATGAACTGTGAGAGGGAATGAGGCTCTGAAACCAAATTGGGAGCAAATTACCATGATTTAGTAATACATGCACTAGAATGGTATTCTCTGTTTGGAAAATCTGCTTCTGTAAATTACCTAAAATTTTCATGTTATGACAACTGTACTTCAATTAGTATCATTACTGTATCAAATTTTTGTGCCAACAGAAGAAAAAGCTTTATGCTTGCTGTCCTCTGGGCAGCACTTCAGACTGAAAAATGGCATAAAAATTGTGCTGAGGACTTTTGGCCAACAAAGGATACAGAAAAAGTCTAAAAAACCCAAACCTTGCCAGTCTGAGTTTAGCAAAACTCCTTGATCAACTACAGTCATCAACATATAAACTTTAATTTAGGGGTTTGAAGACCTTATACAGAAATTGGTCACTATATGAAGAAACAATTGACTAGAGCTTTTAATTCAGCTGTTGATTTTCAATTTTATAGGAAATGTAGAATTGTCACAAATTAAGAGGTAAATCACATCCCTATTGATTCATAAGAAAATAATTGTTTGAATAACTATGTAAGAAAGTTGGGCAAGGGGAATTGAATGTTGAAAGTCATTACACTGTTCCTATTACACTGGCTGGTACTGTAGTGGGTGAAACAAGCTGCTCCAGGGATGTACTAGAAGCAGAGTCTCAAGGGTACCTCTAGCCAAAACAGTTTTCCTTTAAGTTCTTTTTAAGTTCACTAAACTCTTTGTTCTCTGAAATCTTGTTGAGATTTGGTTGGCTCAAACAGCCATGTAAGCAGGAAAGGATCCGCACACCTGCATTCTCTAACAGGGATCTGTTCCTTTTCAGCATCGAGGATCAGCTGCATGATAATGTTACTGTATTAAAAATTCACTTTCAGATATCAAACTGATATACAGCAGCTCCTTAGAAAACAGTTAGAGACTGTTATTAAGATACAGTATCTGTCTCTATGTGATGACATAACTAATACTTTAGCAGAACATATCTTTTCTCTAGGGTGAAGACCTCGGTAGAAATAAAGCATCTGGTGTATGTTTCACACATCCCCCGCTTCCCTTGTTATTTTGGAAAATGTTTATGTCATTTTCAGAGATGCTGTTTTCCAAAATGGAAATTTTAAGCAAAATAATAATAAAAAAAGTCTAAAAATCAGATTAGGAAAAAGAAACATGTATATGTATATTATCTTATATGTGAAAACAAGAAAGTGGTGTAACGGTTTGTTGCAGAAGCTCTAGTCAAATCAAACCATGCAAATATGACATCCTTATACAAAATAAAAAAAATAAAAATAAATCCTTATGTCGTGGTTTAAGGCCTGCCACACAGCCCACTCACTGCCCCCCCACCTCCTCCCTCGGCTCCCAGAGGGATGG
>WYDI02012350.1:12282-67360 GCA_009867235.2 Psittacus erithacus
TCCTGTCTCTGCTTCCTCCCGGCTTCCCCTCCTCCCAGGGCAGAGCATGAGGCTCAGAAAGTCCTTGGTCAGTGTAAGCATTCTAAGCAGTAGCTAAAAACATCGGTGTTATCAGCACTGTTCCCAGACTGGAAGTCAGAAACACAGCACTGCACCAGCTATTAAGAAGGAGAAAAATGACTGCTACTGCTGAACCCAGGACAAACTTTTTAGCCAGGACTACAGAGGGAGTAACTACTTTAGCAGTTGTGCCTAAGGAGCTGGTTAGAAACAGCTGCTGTACTACATTATTGCCCAGACAGAACAGGATAGTACTTGCAGCTGGTTTGGGTTCGACTGCCTGGTGCATCATAGGGACACAGCAAAACTTTGGTGCTGAAACACACTGAACCATGTAAAGAAAAAAAAGAAAACCCCTTTGGTTGATAACTCATCTGTTTGCTATTTGACAAGGAATCCCAGGGCAGAGCTTCCCTGCTGTTCTTCAGAGGGAAATGTGCTGGCCATTGAAGTTAAAGGTGCTCATGAAGACCACACTGAGGGAAAGAATGGAGACAATATGTAATCTGGGGGGATTGGTTTGAATGGTCAGTTAACTACAAGAACTGTGATTTGGGCATGGTAATGAATGTGTGTTGTCAGTTACCCTGGGCCTGACCATAAACCCCTCACTTAATACCAGGTTCTTTGTAAAGCAATCATATAAGCTTGCAATAAAAGGCCTCAGAGAAATGGGTAGCAAATGTTATCATCACAATTTGATTTTAAGTAAGAAAGGTGCAGCAATTGTGTTTTGGACTCTTCCCAAATAGTTAAGCTTGATATGTCACCAGACAAATTCATTCATTATACTTCTTGGTTTCATGATATTTAAGTATTTTCTCTTCTACTGTGCTATTTTATTACCCTCTTTTCATCCTCACAGGTTTCTGCTATTCACAGTGGGTGCATGATGTGTTTTTTTTTGCATCTCACTCAGTTGAAGAATAAGTATATGAAAAAAATTTATCATTTGAAAACAAAATGTTTTAAAAAACTAAACCCACAGGTTTGCAGTTCTCAATGGAAAATTATGTCAAGTTCACCAGATAGATTCATTTTTTATATTAAATAATTAGCCTCTTAAAAAATTGAAATAACCCCTCCTGGAAAAGAGTTTACTTTTATGTCCTTTATTCCATCAAAACTGCATTGCAGTTTTCCAGTCTTTATATTTACATTATTTGCAACTCTTTCCATAAGTGCCAGTACAAATGTAACTGATGACAATCCAGAATAGTCATACAAATGTTCCTGAAAGCAAGGTGCATTTCTGAGCAAATTTTTTTCTGATGTGCAATAATATGTATGTATATATTAACAAAGCTTCATAATATAAAATATCTTCCATGGCAAGTAAAACTTCTCCACTTACAGCTTATTCAGATTTCAGTTACATAGACGTCTGCATTTCAAGTTAGTGCAAATAATGAAAGTAAGAGCCTGAGCAGAATGATGTAAATACAATGGAACAAGAGAAACACCAAAATTTTACCAACTCCCTGCATATGGTTGAAACATTTAATCAGTATATCATTAGTATTCTTTATATACAATGTATTTAAATAATTGGCTTGTCTGAACTATAGGCAACAAATTTACAAATTAAAATAAAATAATGTTTCACACAAATATGGAATGTCTGACAAATATATGAAAATAAAAAGCATCTAGTAACAAAATGTTGTAAATCAAAAAAGTAAAAGATGTCTTCTCTGTCTTGGAAGATTTCAAGGCACTTTCTTGGCAAATCAGAATTCTCTCCTTGGTAGAAAGTCTGCAAAAGAAAAGGACTGCCATTTTAGAATGCCATGTTTAGTTTCAAAACACAAAGGCAGACTGCTTAGTATTACTCTGCTTATAAATCAGAGTCTCCTGTGGATTGCATAAATCTTAAGATTAACTCCAGAATGCCAGGGGGCCTTGCTCTCTTTGCCGCACAAATCCTCAGTGTTGATGCTAAGAAGTTTAACACATAGCAGTGCACACTGCTGTGTCTTACAAGGAAGTTTGCCATAGTTGTGCCTATTTCTACATTCTGGGCTTCATCAAATGCTTTACTTCAATTTACAAGTATCAGAATTCGAAAAATACAACTCAACAAAGTTCTGAAGGCCGTAAAAGGGTGAGCAGCAGCTAGGAAGTACGTCTGCTGCACGCCAGTCCTGGAGCAGCCGCTGCTCCGAGAAGCCGGCACCCCGGCCTCGGCAGCCTTATCCATGGTGCTGAAACGGCCCGCGGACGCGCCCCGCCGCTCCCGATACTGCTACTCCCGCGGGAAATATGGTTTTTCCCGGGCAATTTCCTTTCTAACAGGAAAAGACCACGTCTCCTTTTCTTACCGGAACACTTCAAAGACAGGGAGGAAAATATTCGCATAATAGCACGGCAGTTATTTTTTTTATATGAGGGAAACACAGAATATTTTAGTACATACAGGAGAAATAAATTGGTGTCAATTCTTTGAGTGGGAAAGCCTCATTCTTCAAGGCAACTGAGAGTCCCCAAGACTCTCTCAAATGTTAAAGCAAAGACAAATTCCCTTACAGTAAACAGTAGCTATGACCCTATCCTCTCTAAGCTAGTGTGAGTGTGGTGAGGAATATATCCTCTGCGCCAGAAGATGGAGTAGTAGCAAATCACAGAATCCTGCTAGAAATGCAGTGTTTTTGAGGGATGAACATACATAACTCCTGTGCTACACTGTCTGTTGGGAGGGAAGAGAGAGTGACTCCTGCCATGCATTCTTCTGAGGAGGTGTTGCCATTACAAAAAGATACGGGATATAAGTAAACATGAAGACCTGCACCTGTGCTATTTCTAGTAGAAGCCAGACGCTGTGTCCATTTGGGGAAGGAACAGGGCGAGTGAGCACAGAGGCAGCTGGGATGCAGCAACTTATCACAGCTCTACTTCTCCCTACAATGTTTCCTCTATTTTTAACAAAGTAGAGAGAACTGAACAACTTTAACTGAGCGCAGTACACATGAACAGCCAACATTGCTTACCATCTAAGCCCTCCCTTCCCCACCTGTCATCTTTGAGTGTATTTTTGACAGGCAAATTAGAACACCTGGATTTGCAAATCATAGCAACTTTTGTTCCTTTTGTATTTTAAAGATGGAAGAATGAGATAGATGCTTCTGTACTGTGGATATGGAGGTAGACCTTTGACTCACCTTCTTGAAAGAAAAGAAAAAAAAAGTATTGGAACATTCAGAAATCTTTCTGAAAACTCCAAGCCATGAACCCAGAGGTGTGAAGGGATACAGATGAAGGACAAACACAGACTAAATTGGTGAAAATGTTGAAAGAGAACACTGACGAACAAACAGGAATTCAGACACCTCAAAAAAACATTTTAAAAAAGTGGACTGTGAAAAGGATTTGTTTCCTCAGTAAGAAAAGGTAAAGGAGATCCTGACAAAGTAATGGTAAACCTATTCAGTCTCTGGTTCAGTGTCCCTGATATATTCAAAACCATCTGCAAGACGTGGAAGGCAAGAGGCTAAACAGGCTGAAAATAGTTAAGAAAAGGAGAAAGAAATTATGTCATTTCTTCTTAGCACTGAAATATTGCCATATTCTTCAAAGCATTTTCTAACAGCCACCAAAATGAATCCCACCTCCACTTGGAAATCAAATCAGCTAACACTGACTCATATCCTACTCTTCCTTTCTTATTCTTGATTAGTATGAATTGAAGTCTTGATGCAGGAAGAAATGACATACACAACTCCCCCAAACTCCAAGCTTGCAGTATTTGTCAGGAGGAGGTGGTGAAAGGAAACCATCTTTGAAGAAATTTAAATAAATTAAGTCACTGATTTTATATATTTCATTGGTCAATAATAACCAGTGAAGTTTTTCAATCACTGTTGGGAGTGTAACTGTCCTACTGATATTCAAACAACTCAAGAAAATAGCTCACTTGAAGATGTTCCTTCAGTGACAATACTGTTTAATTAACACATTTAACATGCTGTTCATAAACAAGAGTAGTCTGGCTCCTTCCACAGCCTGTTACTTGAAGCCTTTAGCTTTGTCACATCTTCATGTTCAGTTTACTTTCATTACTATGAAGTGGTATTAACGTTAGAGTTCTCAGGAGAATGATTTGGGAATGAAAAGTGGTCTAAAAGATGACCAGGCTATCAATGAAGACTGCATTGGCAGACCTGAGACCAAGATATTTTTCTTCTTCCATGGATAACAAAGCCCTCTTCTGAAAAGCCTGAAATAAAAGTGTTGATGAAGTCCTCACACATTTTTCTTTCACCAACCAAACTCCTTCTTGAAATTCTAAACAGTAAGAAGCCACCCAGTACATACTTATGGACTAAGGAGCCACAAGTGTGTAACTGTAGGAAATTACAGTGGGGCCTACGGAGGTATCTGTGCTTGTTTGTATTTCCATGAGGAACCAGTCAGTCCTTACAGCAATGCCAGAAATGCATGTTGATGCACTCTGTAAATACCACATTTATGTATGCACGCCTGATAAAAAGTGTGGAGTAAATCACTAGGCCATTAAACAAATAAGAAAATGAGTGGGAAAAATTATACTTACACAGCAAACATCCTAGGACTGTGTACACAAAGGGCTCATTGCTAATCTTGTTAGCAACCTTGCACACCTTTTGTAATCTATAAAACAAAATCACCCACAGCAATAATGAATCTCAGTTGCCAGATACCCTTAAAAACCTGCATAAAATTAATTGTAGATTTTGTACTAGAATTTCAGGCACTCTACACAGTGAAACCATTCTCTGATGGAAATTCATGATATGACGTGTGTAAGATGGAAAATTAGATTCTTTCTTATCCTAGGCAGAGCTCTAGAGGAAATGTGAGTGATGCAATAAATTTTCTATCAGGTAGTTTCCTCCTAAGATGTAGAAGACCAGATTCAACTTCCAACTTCACTTGAAGGAATTTAACTCATTAACTGGGAGGCTATTCAAAGCAGCAGACTATAAGACAGTTTGATAGTTTGAGGTCAGACTCTTTCAAACTTATTTGAACTTTATTTTCCACTTAGAATTAACATAGATGGAAATCCATATTTACCATGTTTAAGTATATCTTCTAATCATCAGACTAGATATAATAGTGTCCCACTTGCTCTCTCTCTGGTGTCCTTGGTTCAAATGGCCCTTGGAGCCACTACTGTGCTTTCTGACGGAAAGATCTATTTGGTAACAAAAAATACTTAGGTGCAATTTTCTTCTCTTGCTTGATAAGTATTTTAATAAAACTTAATAGAAATGGTGCCAAACAGCAAGAGATTGAATGCTAACCTGTGTTCAGGTCTTCAGGGAATGTTTGTACAGAATATAACCATGTCAGCAGGAGAGGAAATAATTCATCCTCAGACATCCTATGGTGACTAAGATGTCCCTGAAAGAAAATACCAAACCCCTCTAAAGAGAAAAGAAGAAAAGATCCTGGCTATAATAAGCCTTGATAGCTTTTCTAAGCCTGAGTGCTGGGTAAGGTGGACACAGTTCTGAGGATTTAGCTCTCATTTTTTAGATAAGCAGAACATTTCAGGTTGAATGAAACTCATATTATCTGCTTTAGGTTTGGTTAATGTAAAGTATTAAATTACTACTTACAGGCTGGAGTTGAGCAGTCCCTTGTGTTGTGATACAGTCGATGAAAGTGCTTGCTACACTCTGATGAAAATGTGACTGGTCCTGTTCAAAAGTAAGCATGAGTTAATTAAAAACCTTCAGTGTCACTGCTTTGCAGCTTCTATTAATGTTCAATCTCTTTTTGGCTAAAATTATATTTAGACTTTTGCTACACCTTAAATCCTTTAATCATTATGATGCAACTCAAGTACAACAATGCCCCTGAAATAACAGAAAGAAATACTATCGCTATGCTATTATGCTTATGATCTGAATAACAGAAACATGGCCCTTGAAAATGATGGACTGACTGAGCCATGAAATTCCAAACTTAACAGTAGAAGTTCTTATATCTTGAAAAATAGAACAGTACAACTACAAAAGAGTTTAGTTTGATCAGTAGACATCAGTGATCATGGAATATGGGCATTATTTCTAAAGATAAATAAATGCAACATTTTAAGCAAATAGGAGTTGCCACGCCTCGGAAAGATGAAGTAGTTACATAGCGGAGCCAAATGACCACAAGCCTGAGAGAAGACTCCTCTCTATGAGAGTGAACACACTTGAACATGAGACAGATTTTACAGTAGGATGTGGATTTCATGAGATTTTTCACCCACAAAATAAGCTTTTCAGCAAACTCACAAAGCAGCCTTTGCAACTTTGAACTAGAAGACTGTTGCCATTTTTTATCTGAGGGAGCAATTAGGCTCAAGAAAAAGTATGCAACTTGAAATTTTCCAAGATATATGGAGATAACATCAGCCTTTGTCACAAAGTAAATTCTGTGTCCCTTCAGATAATACATGGTTTTCTGCTCTCTTCCCTGCCATCAAAAATAGGCTGTTAATTTTATTTGCGCCATACAGAGCACTCTGTGTCAGCTGGCTTTTCAAGCTGAATTGATAGATAGCTTTATGACTCACAAGATTATTTATGATTTTTCCTATAGTTGAGGCCTGTTACATATGGTTCTTATTTGGCTTTAAAATGTGTCTACTATTCTTGGCATGCTAAAAGCGTGCAATAATTTTCTTAACCCTGAAACTGTAAAGATAATGGACTGTAAAGATAATGTTGACTTCCCCTTCTCTATTTTTTCACAACTTCATTAGTTTAGAATGTTCTAACTCTTGAACTAGTAAGGACTATAACTGAAAAGTTTACTTAACTAAGGTTGACAGAAAAAGGATTACAGGATTATAGTCTGTACAGAATAAAGAAAACCAAAGTTAGGCTGTAAGAAAACACCTACAGATTACAGGATCCAATAAAGCTGTGAAAAAGAGGCAGAGAAACCCATCACTGAAGATTTTAAGTGCATATTAAGAAAAAAAAAAAAGGCAAAAAGGTGTAGGCACAAATTCTGAGCCAACAAAGAAATAACCTGTGAGAATTTTGAAATTAATCTGCTTTACTTATTCATTCCAGCTAATGTTAGTCAAATAATTTCAGCAATTTTGATGGCAACTACTCATGCAGAGAAGGAATATTAATTTAATGAATGGCTCCAGGCCTTTTTTGCTCTTTTTTTCTTTTCTATGCTCTAGTATTCTCAAATACCTTTTGTAAAACTCATGGTTGTTTTTCACTGCTGTTTTTGAGTAATGAAACTTGTTCTGTATTTATTATTTATCTTCCCCAGATTCTTATGTTGAGCTTTTTATGGTAGCTGAGCAGTTTTGCAGAGTTGCAGATGAAAAGGAAACGGATTAAGTACTAATATAAGGAAATCTTTCTGTTTGTCCTTCCCAGGAGAGGAATTTTCAGTATTTCTGTGCTACATAGGACAACATAGTTGCAGTCTCTATGTTCTTCTCATTTCTTTCTCATATGGACTGGAAATAGTAAACTTCATGAGTACTTTTGTTTACTGTAAGAGTGAAGGGCCAGCTGGGTCTGGCGCATTTCCTGTAAATGCTGTTAGGCTGCGGCTGGCAGAAAGATCCTTTAAGTTGTGCTTATTCTACAGGTTTGAGGACACCTTCCCCATGCAAAACAGACAAAAAGTCCATTTCTTTCTTGCCAAGGATTGTCTGAAATTTCCAGCAGAGAGGAAATGCATAATTATTTCCAATTCTCTTTTTCATGCTCCAACTGCCACACAGTTCCCTAGTTTTTAGTTTCAGTAACCCCAATAACGTTGAAAATCACCAACAGATTTGCAGTGTCATACTTTGAGACCTTCATTTATATGAATTACAGAATATTTGGAAGTGGAGAGTAAAGAATCAGTGCACGCATCTTGCGTTTGATAACTCTACATATATTCAAAGGGTACAATATTTTTCCCAGTAGCTACAGAGTCCCAAAGATAAGTGCATTATACAACTCCAACTGTTTTTTAGTGCTTGACTGTAATCATAACAAACTTTCACATTTGAAATAGGAAATTATTTTTCTGTTAATTTAATTTACACTGATTTAATCCTTCCCTTGGTTAAAATAAGTGTCCACGTGTTTAAATCATAAGAAAGAAGACAAAAAGTGTTTCCCTAACATAGTGAAAATTGAAATGGCCACATAAGTCTGTTTCTGAAAGACACATGCAGTCCAATGAGAAGTTTTAAAATTAATGAACATGAAAATAAATATGCCAAGCAACAATAAGATGATAAAAATTAAACAATAAGTTTTACCTTACCATGTTTTGAAAGTTATTTTAAGCTAGATTATTCAAAGAGAAACTCAAACCTCAATGTAATTAGGGTTGTTTAAAGACTTCTAGTCCTAAAATATGCAATTTAACTTCACAAATGTTAAACTTGGTGCAGAACCTCAAAAAAAGTTAATGTGACTCTTGTGGCTACTTAGAATATGTATATATATGAAAATTAAGAGCAAGAAGCTGCCTTACCTGTAAAATGTTTTATGAACTTGTCTTTTAGAGTGGAATCTCTTGGAAAAATTTCTGAGGAGAGAAGAAAAAAAAATGCACCTGTGTAGTATAGAAATTACAGTAAAAGCCATGAAAGCATAATATGCTGACATATCTGCTGTAAAGAGGCCATAGAGCTTCCCAAATTAACAATGAAATTAAATGGGGGAGGGAGAGGGCTGGTGGTGTTAACATAGTGAAATGTTTCAGGCAGTTCACAGGTCAATACCAAATGGTCAACCTACAACACACTATCTGATATCATTTCTGCACATCTTAGGTTCTGATTTGGGCTATGATTTTAGAAAGACCACAAACAATATAAATGTATCATCATGTTATGACAAGTATTTGAGTACCTGAACAAATTATGCAAAATACCTTGATAAATGCAAAGCAAATACTGTACTTTGGGTTTTGAAATAACAAGTACTTGAACAGAAACGTCTCCTACAGAGCAGCTTAGATAAGGGCCATGCATATGTTCATTGTGCTATTAGTCAAAAAATAGTGCTCCTCTCCTGTGAAAACTGCTGTGAATTTTCAAATATTCCCTTTCCATATAGGTATTTTTTCCAAAAAGTACAACAGAAAGTACAAGTCTTGTAACAGCCAAAGGAATCCGGCGGAACAGAACTGGAGCTAACAAAAAAACCTATACTTTTTTTTTTTGCAATGGGATGCTGCCTCTGGCTTACAGCAGAAACTTTTGATGCAAGTAAATATTCCCAGAAGTAGTTCAGCTCCCCTCAATATCATAAATTTTCCACTGGAAAAGTGGAAATATTTAAAAAATTATCGGGTAACTGCAATTATTACTTCAGACAGTAACTGTACATAACAGCTGCATGTTATGTTAAATTCAAAAGAAATACCTTTCTTAACACTAATACAAGGAACATGATTAACTTGTAGTATTAGGACTTGCAGCTAAATATATTTATTCACTGAAAGTATTTCCTTACCAGTAATGTAATTTTAAATAGTTTTATTCTCCCACTTATTTTTTTTTTCCAGTTAATTCCACATCTGAATTAACATTTAGATCAGAATAAAGCAAGTTCCTATTCATACTATAGGAAGATGTTGGTTATCTGCCAAAATAAATTCATACCACAGGCTTTAGGCAGTTTCTCAGAGGTCACATAAGTGTATTTTAAGGCTGGGATCTTAATCTAAAATGCTGTTAAGCTGAAAGTCTTACTGCAACTCAGCCAGGTTAGGCTGAGTTAGTTAAGATTCCTTGAAAATCTCAGTTTTAACTAACTTGCTCCTTACTGGAAATGAAATACCACCCCTTCTCCACAAAGCTTAGAATTTGACTGCCATGAAATGTCAGGTAGTTTAAAATTACACAAAATGAAGCATATGAAATGCCAAAATCGTGAAACGATCTGAGTATTGATGAGATGCCTCAAGTGGAGCAGTGCTGATGAATAACTGAAGGCTGGTGAAGGTTGGGGTAGGGACAGACCATTGTTGCTCTGACAAAGAACATTTAGACCCTTATAGAACATTTAGTCCTTTCAAAGTCTATAGAGTTTGCTAGGGGAACAGTAGCTGCCTTTTTCCCCATAAAATTATTTAGGAAAAGTCTGTAATAAAGTATACAGCCAAAACACCATCCCTAAATGCACAGAAGATAAAACAGGATAATGGATTTGATGCTCAGGCAAGGAGCTAGGCATTGCAAGCATAAAACCGCAGCTGCAGCTGTATCAGTAAGCCTGAGAAGGAATGCTGTAGGGTCTGCTTCCCACAAGTAGTCTACATCAGCCAGAGGCTCACACCAGCCTGTCTACGCCTGTTCCAATAGGGAAAACTAGGTCAGTTGTGTGTTAGAAAGTGGCTGAATGATACTGACTGCGTGCCTGCTCCTCCCCTGCTGCGGCTGCCATTCCTCCAGGCAGCAATCAGCTTTTCAACATGTGCCCACGTTTCAGCTTTCTTCAAGTATTCATTTTCTTCATAATACAGTGCATTTGCTTGGTCAAACACAATCAGTGAGGCCCTAGCCCTCCACAAAGACAACCTAAGCTCATTTGTATAAAAATCACGGGCAGCACAGGTTACTGGAACACTTCAGTCCACTGGCTCTAACAGCAGGGGCAACTCCAGCTGAACTATGAATTGCCAACACAAGCACAGTAATTTTCTTCCGTCTTCCAGCAGCATAGCCAAACCCTCCTATCTGTACACTCCAACTGTGAGGCTGAGGTCTCAAAGGACTTAGTATTTCTATCAAACTAATGAACATCTTTTTTGCATAGAATATGTATCACTGACTTCCGACCAGATCACACTGCATCCAGCAGCTGGATCTCAAATCCATATAGGATGCTTTTATACAGTGAAAGTTCATTATGATAAAACTTCTATGCTAGCTTTCCCTGGCGTCTAACAAGCTCATAGTTACTGCAGTCATATTTCATGTGCTATCACTTATTAAGACAGATATTAATTAATATCCACTCTCACAATGTATGCTCACATTCTCACAATGCAAATTAAATACCTTTGACACATTACTTTCACAAAGGAAAAGCAGAAACATGAATATAATAAGACAGATTGGCAAAGCATTACTAAAATTAAAACACTTGAAAGTCACACTGGGCAAAACCACAGAAGTATTTATTCAATCCATTCTTGCCTCAGGACTGTGTTACAAAAACTAGTAAAATGCAGAAAGTATAGAACCCATGGGATACAGTAACTCACTGGTTTTAATCAGCAGGGAGAATATTTGGATGGTAACGGGCTTACAAAATCTGCATTGCTCCAGAGACAGTATATCCGAGATAAAAGGCACTTGTGCTACCTACCCTGCGTTCAATCCTCAGTATATCTAAGTTTATAATCATAATATTAGGTTCTTAATTTTTCTTCTTATGGTTTCTTTCTCATTTACATTAGGACCTTTATGTCTGTCCTTAGGTAACTACTCATCTGAGGCAAAATGCTGCCCATCTTACACCCTCTCCACAGACAGCAACAGCCACAGACAACCATTAAATGGTGCTAGGACTGATTTGCTACTGGATCTTCCCTCTAAAATGTTAAGAATATTTATAGCAAAATCAGAGAATCATAGAATAGTTAGGGTTGGAAAGGACTTTAAGATCATCAAGTTCTGGCCCCTGCCATGTGCACGGCCACCTCACACTAGACCAATGTCATTCGAGGCTCTTGTCCAATCTAGGAACAAGACAAACTTAGAGAGTTTTCCAGCTCTGCTTGTCAGACAGAATGGTTAAGTTTATATTGCAAAGTTAGTTCTAAACCATCCATACTGTTAATTTTCTCAGATGTGTCGAGTTTTATCCCATGCTGAGATAAGTGAGATGATGAGGAGGGACAGCAAGGTCTGAGCTAAGAAGCAGTGAGCCACAGCTGCTCTGGCTCCCCACTCTTGCATTTTGTTGTGAACATTCTGAAGTTGTTAAGCTAATTCCCTAGAAAATTATTCTGCACAGTTTTCAGTTATTCCGCACCTGGTAGCTGACATAAATGTTTAATTTTTCACTAATATGGACACAATTGCAGAGAGGTAGAAGACTAAATAAGGCACAGCCCTGGGCTCAGGCATGGGCTCAACCTGCAGTGTAAGACACAGTTGCTTCACCTTGGATGAGGCTTTTCACCTTTTCGTGCTTTCAGTTTCCCTGTGTTTTGTCTGTTCTGACTGTAAAGCTGTGACAGCAGGTACTGATTTTTACACTGCATTTGCACTGTCTCCAGCACCATCTCAGAATTATTGTGCCAGGAAAATTCATGTCCTGTTGGATTATAAATAACAAGAGCTGTACTTGCAGCACTGAAATATGCCAAATCCACACAACAGTTGGCTTGGCCATGAAAACTCCACATCCTCAGGTGATATCACCTTGGCATTAAAAATCAAGATCTCAATTTGTTTATGCTCCCAAAAGGCAGCCTTTGCTTATTTTTAGCTTATTCAGAGAAGCAGCGTACATCAGCCAGCAAAAATTCCTCCTGCTCTTGGTCTAGCGCATGTCTACACCAGGGGAATTTACAGCGTCTCACTTCAGGCTGCACTGTAGGCAAGCACAGGAAATGTGAAGTAGCACTGTGTTGGCCAGGTCCTTTAATCTTTCTATGTAAGAAAAATAAAACTCTTCATCAATAGTCTCTTTTTGTAAGAATATTCATGCACCTGAGAAAAAAATAACAATGATAAAATGCAAAGAAATTTTTCCTCAATTACTTAAAAAACAAAACCCAAACTTGTAAAGCATTTGTGGAAAACCTCCATGACAGGTAAATGTTTCAGGAAAACATAAGCATATCCAAAAAAGTCATAAACCCAGAAATTACACCAGTTACCACTATACATTCTCTGCCAACTAAATTATATTTGTCAGATTTACTTGCAGGAGCTAATGTGCCTCCTGCAACACACTTCAACTGCAGTATTTAAAGCTTAGCAATTTTAGCCAGGTTTAATAATTATCCATTTTCTGAATATCCATTGCTAATTTAAAATATCTACTGTATATTTTACTACACTCCTTGAAATTAATGTTGCAGGATGGATTAACAGGCATTTCCTGGTTTTATGCACTTCAAGAAGTTACCTAACAGAGTCAGACAGTTCAAATTATATATAATCACGTGGCAATTTGTTTACAATTATAATGCTTAGTCCAAGATGAAGTCAATAGCAATGATAATATATCTTATTATATCTTACAGCACTTATATGATCTGATTTTGATTTTATTCACTTCTACAGCAATTTTGAATTAATGGAATTGTCTGCTCTTCAGAAGGAGCAATGCTTTAGAAATACTCTTCTTCCTTTGTTTTTTATTCTTCTTTCCTAGTCATATTTTCTCTTATTTTATAATCCTTTCCAAGCCACATAATTTTAATACAAAGCAATACATTTCAGCAAGTCTTGCTTTACCAAACTTGTGATAAATTTTAACTAGGCTAATTGCCTAAATTTTGCACAACTGTGATACATTCATCATTAAGATGAAAATCTTAATTCCCATCTATTTTGTTTATTTTATAACTATGGCATTTAGAAAACAAATGTCTTGTGCAAGTTCTTTCTATCTGTAAAAAGACAGAAGAAAACAGCAGTAAGATGCAGCTGACTCCTCTATTACAGAGATGTGGGCTTCTAAAAACATTGGTTTAGCATGAAATTAGCATGTGATTTTTTTTTTCTTTAAGTCATTTCATGCCATGAAACCATTTACAACACAGTATGGGCTGATAAAGTTTTAAATAAAAGTGACATTTCGAAGGACAAGACTCTCCAAAGCTTCAACTTAAACAAAAGCTACATTCGTTCATAGTAAAGGAATAAATCTTGCAGTGGTTGGAATACCATGCTTCTACAAATATTGGAACACTGTCAGCAAAACTCAGCAAAACTATTTGAGTACTTATATAGACAAGTCCCATTTATTTGGACGGAGCTTTTCTTTGGTAGAAACTCTCCACAGTGCCTAAAGATGGCAACCCTTTTCTAACTCTGACAATACCACAAGGTGAAACAGTAGTAGGTTAGCAATATCCAGACAGACTTAGTTTACACACACACACAAAAAAAAAAAAATGCATGGTGATAAAAGTGATAGCAAAACCTTTCAAATGTAAATTCATAAAGAAATTGATAAGGTGTCAGAAGAATTTAAGCAACAAACTAGACTTGAACAAGAGAAAAATACGCAAGTAAAGCAATATAATAGAAAGATGAGTAAATGGAATGATACTGCAATGACAAGATGAAAGTATCCTCAGCATAATTGAATCAAAAATATATGAAATATTTACAAAAGCAGTGCTAAAAAAAACCAAACAAAAAACAACAAACCATAACACAAAATATATTCAGAAACCTTCATGACCCAAACCATCCTTCTTCTGTATGACTTAATTTATATCTGTAATAATTCCTATAAATGTTGAGAAAGGATGTACTGCCTCAGTTAAAAAACCCAAAAAAAACAGGTTTTGCTCAAAAGCAACAATTAAAATAGAAAACATTGCAATGATAAGGCATCCTAGTGGAGAAAAAAAATGTTAACATTCATTGATAAGAGTACATTAAGCTGTTGAGCAAAACATAGTTGTTTGACTACAGTGTCATACGTGGGAATCCCATGGTAAAATACACTGTGAATAAATGGAGCATCAAGCATGCACCTAGAGATCTAACCCAGGCATTCCTGCTAAAGGTAGACAGAAATACGCAGTCATGACTGTGGGCAACTGTCACAGGGATTCAACCCCGCTCCCGGGCTATGGCATTTACCACACAGTGGTTTCACAATGCTCAGGAGAATGGCTCTTCACACCACCCTCAGCAAGAAGAGTTGAATCAATTAACATACACTTCTTTCTTCAGTACTCTGACCAATTTAAAGGGCATAATCTCCTACTTCCATTATTCTGCTTTGACTGTCACCAGGTTGCACAAAACCGCTATTTCAGGGCCTATGGCTTGTCAAAGTTCTTACATGTAAAACTGATGATTTCCAGCAGCTTTGGTCAGAATGGTATTACCTTCTGTTCTGCAAACAATAGCCATGTGAATGTAGACTGAAATGTTTCTCTAGATCCTCATGTGGTGTCTCATACAGCAGAGAAAGAGAGTGTACACTGTTGAAAATGTGTGACATCTGTATTCCTTACTCAGGCATTATCAGTTGATTCTGGGGTCCGTCCAAGAGTTCTTGAAATCCTTAGGACAAATTTGTGGTTGTGTTAAAACAGTTCGCAGACTGATATATTTAATGCATTTTCTATTGCAGTTTCCCATAGGGAGGCAAGAAAAAACATTGCTTTGTGTAACAGAGAGAAACTCCTTCCATCATTAACATCATAAATCATTAAACATTTTCTATTATTTGTGTTAGAAATAACTGCCATATGAGAAAATATCTACTTAAATGATGCAATTTAATTCTCTTAGCCTCCTCATCTGTGGTTTCCACCAGATAAACTGTATTTCTGCTTTTGTTCTTTTTTTCTCCTGTTTTACATAATTTTAAAAGATTTATAATGATTTCTAATTGTCTTAGTAATTTGTTTGCTTATACACACACACACGCACACACTGCTTTCCCCCAACAGATCTGCAATTCATTCCTTTAGACAAGGGAAAATATCTATTTCTGTGCACAGCATTCCGAGACGTCACTGTGTTACTACTCCTGTTAAGTAACACACACAGTTCCCACTTACTGAACGCTTTTATTTTGAGACCATGATATGTACATACTAAGTTCCATGGGGCATAGATGGAAAATGAGTCAATGCTTCAGACAGACACATTCCTTTCTGTATGTAATACTGCTGTTTGAAATTTAAACCTCACCGGATTCTTCCAAATGCTTTCTATCCCTGTCTACTCTAGCAGATGAAAAATTATATGGTATCTTAGTATTTTCTGAAAAAAAAAAAAGTCTTAAATCCCCCAAAAAGCCCCAAATAAACCCCCAAATCCACACTGCTTAGCTTCAGAGATGAGAGCTTCTGCTGAAGAGAAAATCCTGAATTAATCTACAACTGCATACCACTGCCATCTACTGAATGTAGAATATGCCAAATGTACTCATGCATACCTTTGTGCTCTGAGAGTAGAGTGTACTAGGCTTCCCATTTACTATATCTAACAGAAGCCCTTACAGTTCTCACAGCACATTGTTCTCTAGAGCTTAAGGGTTACAAATAGGGTGCAATTAAGAATTCATAATAAATGACTTGGCCAATTTATCTTCTGCTTCTCTAAGAGCAGACATAAACAGCATTCTAATTTCTTTGGATTTATTTGCTATCCCTAAAATCTTTGTTCAGTATTTCAACTCTATTTATAGAGACTATTTGGAATGCACATTGTGATATATGCTTGTACCTTATTAGTCAAGTCCTAAAATGCTAGTTCTGCCACAGCAAATAAATGCTTCCATGCTTATTTTCTTGTCCAGGTTTGAAATGGTGCTTCTAGGGATACTTAAACTAGTGACTGAATGTCTACTTTCCCTGGTATTCATTCCAGCAATATTTTTCTGATGTGAGCATGGCAAATACTACTCCTTTTAAATGCTGAGTAATTGATACATCCTTAAATTCTCCTAACTTTAGTTATGAATACAATAACTGGCATTATATATATAAAATTAAATGTCTTTATTCTTCAGCATTCATCAGGAACTTGGGCAATAAAGTAGGCTGAGACATCAGGTCAATTTAGAAGTACAACGGTGACATCAGGTCAATTTAGAAGTACAACAGTGTGACCCCAAAGAGAGAGCCTAAAAAGGTCTGCCTTCATTATGGCTGATAAAGTTTACATTGTCAGTCACCACTGGTGAGATCACTACATTAAAGAAATCAGTGTAATTCTTAAATGTACTAAAAGATGGGCATAAAAGGAAGCATCAGCTTCCAAAATTGAAGTTTGCCATTTAGTCACAATTACTATTTTTACCTGTCTTTACTCTGTCAATTCATCACATATACTGCAAACCACTCAGTTTTATCCCAGTCTCCACTCACCTATGTCGTATCTCTCCTACTCACCCTTGTAAGCCATACTTACATCAGTTGCTCTCTTAAACCGGGGCGGGGATTAATATTCACAGGACATTCATAGGATAGTAACCACAATCTATTTAGTTCTACCAAAACTGCAGTATTGCAAATACTGAACATTTAAAAAAATGCACAAAATATTGTACGAAGGGATTCCTGACGGTAAAAACAGAAAAGGGCACCTTTTACAAACCACAGTAAATTGAGAAAATGAAGAAATTAAAAACATATAAAGGGCAGAGGCATACTGCTTTCCTAATTCATCATGCCTTGTTTTTGACTGTAGCACTATATATGTCCCCATAACATTTGTTTGATGGATTGACATTTGTGCACCACAGTTAGGAGTAGATTTGAAGTATTTCAAATTTATAGTTCTTCATGCTTTGTTTGGAATGGAATTTAGTTTTTATCTTTTTTTTTATATTTCTGTAAATAGTCTTGAAGTAGTTTGAAGTGTTGCCTTTTTATAGTGAAGAGGGTCAAATTCCACTCTTACTGACGGCTGTGTAGTCCGTCTCACTCATCAATACTCGTTGCAAGGAAAGGGGCTTTGGACCCACATATTTTACTGTGTTATTATTACAGAGACTTTCAGGTGGGTACCAAAAAAAACAGATTACTAATTTTAGACACTTGATTTCAGTTGGATTTATAGCCTTTATTTAAGTCATGGGGCAGTAAGCTTTAGCAACGCTGTTATAAATAATATGGAAGATTCTGTACATACTACAATATAAATAGTAACACAAAAAAACGAGGCTAATGTGACTTGGACCTTTCTTCAAGAAGAAAAGAATATTTATCTCTGTTATCTAATAAACAGGCAAGACAAGTCTTACATTAGCTAGGCACATTTCAGTTCTTTGAAAAGGTTATGAAAAAGATTCTAGGATGTATTGGCTGAAGTAGCACATGGATGGATTTAATAAATCAAATAAGTTCAAGCCATATGATTCCAAGTATGAAATACTAGCTTTAATCAGAAAAACCTACCTTAGTTATGATCTATGTTCTATTATGTATGGCCCATGAACATCTAGGAGGGAGGAATTTTTCCTGGAATCCCTACTACTCCTGTCACCATGGAGTCCTTTTGATTAAATGCGAAGTCTTATCTAAAAACTATGGAAGCTGGAAAACACATCTAGAAGGGAACAAAAGTAGGAGAAACAGGCATGGAAGCATATGGTGCTCACTTTGTATCACTTGGAGCACCTACATGGGGTACATGGCACAGGACATCTACTTATCATTCCTACTTTCACCCATACTTAGGTCAATACTTCAGAAGCTATGGACGAAAAGTAATTTTAAGTATTTTGAACTATGTCACTCCAGTAGCTTCAGCAGCACTAAAGCTGACTTGTAGTCATGGGAGAGTGATAAAGACCTGTTCGCATCCATGGGGACCCAGGCAGCCACTGCTCCTTTTCTTCCCGGACCAGGCCTTACTGTTGCTCAGACACTGCACTTTGCTTTCTCCCCTCCCTTGAAACTCCACTGGGCCTCCTTGCCTTGGCTAGTGTCTGCTGAGCTGTGAGTGGGAACAGAGATTGACAGGAATAGTTAGCATTGATCGTTGCTATGAAGACAACATCATGAACAGTAATTCCAGGGAGTCCTTTCTGCTACCTCAGGACAGCAATGATTATTTACAGCCTCAGAGGGGGTGCTATCCTCCATATAGTTCAACACCATCCTCAAGGGCAACAGATTATCCCTAGAGCTGGCTGCTCCAAGCCTGTGCACTGAACTATGGAAAGGACATAACTTGATGCTGGAGAGATCTGACTCATCTGAGCTACAGAAGAAACATTTAATCATGTCTGAAGGATCAGGATAGGTGGACAGGGGATGAGGAGGATAGTTTTTTCCTGCTGTGAACTGCTCAGGTTTTTCAATACTGAGTATAATATATAATATTATACTCCTTCTCCCCCTCAATCTCTGATTTTTCTTTGCTCAACTCACCATTTGTCAAGGGAAAGCAATTGCCTGCAAAGTGCTGAGACATTGTACTTCCATTTCTCAGAAAAAGAAATCACACCTTGTTGCTAGTTAAAAGACTGAAGTAATGGCATTATGACCATGAGCTTGGAGAGTCTGAACCCTGGCTGGCCAGGGGACAGAGATGCTTGCCACCCTCTGAATGAAGAAACCAGCACCTAAAAACTGCCCTATCTAAATTAGAATATTCCCCACAGTACCTTCTGAGTATGTCCAGAAATATGATATGTAATTTCTGTATGCTCCATTCATTTATAATGTCATCAGTTACATGCTGTACCAACAGTCATTCATCATTCAGCCAGAATTTGTAGAAATACATGTCAGTCTGTAAACTGGCTGTAGATCTTTCCAAAGATTTTTCTTACTGTCACCTGCCTACCGTATTTCACCCTGTCAGTAGAACTATGTGAAGGCTCTTACCCAGCTTATGAAAATGTACTTCCAACTGCACATGTGAAGCCTTCTCCCAGAATCTTTCTTCCTGAACGTAAGATTGTCAGTCAGCTCCAAGTGATTTAATTTCAGTTGTAACTAAACAACCTTTTCAAGTTTTCAGTCTTCTGATAGTCTCCTCACTCCTGCAAAGCCTTCATGATTAAATGGGGGGGGGGAATGGAAGCATTTTATAGAGATGTTTAAAATGCTAAAGGAAACATGCAACAGCGTAGTAGTAAGAGAAAAAATGCCTTATTTACTTCTATTCATAAAGGTAACAAAATTCTCTTATATGTTCATTAAGGAAAAAATCACTATAAAGTTATAAGGCTTTCAAAACTAGTTTTCCAAGGGGATATTTATAAGCTAATGTCTTTGTGTTGGGGGACAGGTCTAATTCTGAGACTGTCAGAGCTGTAATCTGAGACCACATTAAAAGGAGGAAAATACATGTATATCTCGATAAATCTCTTTAAAATTGGCTACTATCAGAAACCAGCGTCTGAACCTGAAGTTCCATTTCCATGGTTAGAGTCACAGAAGCCACTCTGTGAATACCAAATTTTGAAATAATAACCAACAGCCACAAAGGAAATGCATTCTCGTTAGAGTTTTAGCTTATGCCTACAGTAATAAAACATAAAGCAGTCCTATATTAGTAGCTCTCTGGATTCAAGACTGGTACAGAAATGATTCTAGGCAATGTTGTACTCTCAAATAACAGTTTTGAGGGCTGTAAGCCACTGAAAGGAGAGTATGCCCTGGTTCTGTTCTCCTTGATTTCAATAGAAGCAAAAACAGGTCCTCAATCTGTGTGTAATTCACATGATCTACTTAGCTAAACAATTAACTCACAGCTCTGACATCTGATATTTATTTTAAGTTCTTTGAGCCAGATTCTCTTCTCTGAGCCAACTCCTTTTTTTCTGTACTGGTGGCACAAAGGCTGCAACAACCATGGATTTTCCCAGCTGGAGATTCTGCCAGCATTAGTAAGTCTTTGCCTGTCTGGCAAAACCAGCTTTCATGTTATTTCCTTCTCTTGCACCCTCTGAACCTTCACCATCTTCTTATGTGAAAGAGTAAGAGGCATGGCTATAGCCCTCATCACTATTCTTCAAATATTCTTAGCCTGCATAGTTGCCTCTTCAAATTAGGGCTATCTGGTTAATTTTCAATAATCCAGAGGATATTGTAACTAATGTGAAAACATACTCTGCTCTGACGCTCCTTCTGTGGTATTTCATGCTGCATTAAAAGGTGCTCTGAAGACAGGTTTAACTGAAAAAAAACACACAGTTTGATTAAAGTATTTGTTGACTGTTGCCTGAATAGGGAACCTTGTGGTTAATGGCTGCTCCTTTTACATAATTTTAGGTGATGTACTTAGTGAAAAGATATTTAAATAAGACTAGTTTAATGGAGATTAAAAATTATCAGGATGTAGTTTATTGCTGCTCTTATTTGAGTTTACTTTATGCAACAAACCAGTGGTGAACTGACCTGCTGGGAAATGAGAATCCTCATTGAGAGAATGCCCTGTTATGTATTCTGTGGGAAGCCAGGGAAAAATGCTAAGCTACTGCAAAGACAAGATCAATTACTCAAACTTCATCCACCTCTTTGAGTATCTTTACATTATCAAGGAATCAGTTAAGGATCTGACTCCAGTCTCAAGATAAAATGCACTCACTCTAATCCCTTATGCTTGGGCCCATGTATCATTACCTAAAAGCAGTAGCTTTCCAGAAGGGAAAGCTCAAGTGTATGCTGATACATAGCATAGGCCCCAGCTCTAACCCAGCAGCATGAAGTGGCCTGAGTATCACAAATATATTTTCACACTGCAGCGTAGACCCCGCCTTGGACAGCTGAAGAGGTATTCAGTTCAGAAACAACTGGAAGCAGGAAGTAAGCAGATTCATCAAATAGAGAAAAGTACAGGAGTTAATTATGCAAAGTGTGTTTAGTCTCAGGAAAAGCTAAACTTCTGCTTGGCCATCCCACTCCTTTTGTTGTATCCCCTTTATCCCTGAAGCTCTAAGGTGTGAGCTTCAGTGAACACTTCCTACCTACCATATTTGACTTTCAGACATGCTCTGGGATATAATGGCCCAGCAAAATGGGCTCACAGCTTCATGTACAGATTTTTGGCCAAGTCAACTTGGGAGGTAAGCAACATCAAAGAGAGTAACGCTCAGAATGCAGCGGCCCCTGATTCAATGCCTTTTAATCAGCCACTTTCCAGTAATTCATTAAGACTTGAAAAAGAGGCTGAAACACTGACTTCAGCCAACATTAATGAAATTATGAGAAGGATATATTTACAAGGTTGAATAGCTTGAACTCAGCTATGATGATGCTTATTAGTAATTCGCCAATAGCTGCTAAGAAAGCATATTTGTATTTGTTAATCCTTGCCTGTGGAGACCTTTATATTTTTTGGCAAAAGCACATTAAGAAGAATGGATTTCCTTTTTTTTGCCTGTCTGTAAATCCATGTTTCCATCGGAAAATGCTGTGGGATCAAGAAATAAACCAAACGTAGTGCGTATGATTACTTTTCTCCTATTACTATGACTGAGCATTCTAGAAAACAGAACTGGGTCAGTTAAAGATCTAGATTAACAGATTCTGACAAGTTTTACATTTGAAAAAGAAATTTAAAAAAGAATTTGGCAACAATGCTTTGCATTGTGAGCCTCTTGAACAGCACCACACATGTACAGATAAGAAGTATGTGCCCAATTCAACAGCACCCTTCTTCTTCTTTTCTCCTGTAAGAGATGTGAACATGGAGCACACTGAAATACATATACATTTTGAAAAGTAAAAGACAGAAATCTGAAAACAATTACAGACCTGATGTATAATTTCATGCAAAAAAGCTCTCTTTTTTCCTAAGAGACTCTAATAAACAGGTTAAACTATCCCTAGAGCAATTCAAATGAGAAAATGTATGGCATTATGAAACCCTCGGTATTTTGAATACTAAGCTGTGAATATATACTTCACTCTTTCCAGAAGGAAAGAGGTATTACAATATTAATTGTTCATTAAACTATAAAAGAATAATTCACTGAAAATGATGAGACATATAGATAAGACTGGTCAAATTATTCAAGGCATTAATATACTGAAGCTATTTTTTCCTATTTTTTTTTTCTGAAACATGACAGTTTTTATTCATTCATTCATCTATCAGCTATTTGAAATTACTGAACTATGAAGGCAGATATTTCATCTGAATCCAGAGACTCCAAATTATGCCTGGAAAGTTATTGGAGAGCTCTTGACTGAAGGCAAAACCATTCTTCGAGTGAGACAGAGAGACTCCACATTGATAAATATTAAGAGGAAATTAACTTCTTGCAATTCTGTAGCACTCTATGCAAGTATTCTGTTTTAGCTATCATGGCTGCTAATAAATGTAGATTCTGGAATATTTGCATAAATCAAACACAAGAACAGCTGCAATACATCAAAAGCATGAACTAGTTGAATCATCTGAATGAAAGATGATGACACGTGCTTAACTGCATACGAACCAAACTCGGTACTGACAAACACAGGCAAACTCTATCAGAGTGAAAGGAAATAGAACTGAGTTTGCCAGAGCTTAATTAGACCCTGCTCTTTTTAAAATATGAATAGGTTCCAGGTTGACTGCTGCGCAAATGGTAATGGCTAACTGTATATCACATTTCCTGTGCTTATTTTAGAAATGTTTCTATTTCCCTCCAAATTAGAACAGATTCAGAACTATCACAATAGATTAATAATCCATGGTTTCTTCCTTATAAGCACTTTATTCTAAATTGCTGTCTTAAAGGTGTTCCTATTAAACATATGCCATATTCATACTCAGGCTAAGGTCATTTTATCCTATCACACAATGAGATATCTTATAAATGATAACTGGGATCAAACTATTTTATTCAAGTGTTACATATAAATGCTTCAAACCTAGTGAGGTATTTAGACGTACTAATACTGCAGGTCTTATCTTTGAGGCTTAAAATACATGCAAACCATACATTTCAGTAGGCTAGAATGTGCTGAGCAGAAAATGCTAGCCTTGAACAAAAAACAGATAACACTTTCCATATCCTGGAACTGAGCAAGTTTGATGTTTCTCTCATTTTTCAATAGTGCTGTCACTGTTATAATATTCTGGTACTCTGAGATGGACAGTGTAACTGCAAAGAAAAGGAATTGTTACCCTTAATATTCAAGAGGTTTTCTCTCTATTCTAAAGCAAGAGTTAATATTATTTAATCTCCAGATTTAGCCCTCGTTTCACCCCTTCCTCTGACAGGAAAGGAACAGCTATTCCAGACAAAAGTAAAGAAGGAGAAGCAAGGCTTTTCTGGAGGTGCTGCTCAGTTCTGGGTGAGAATAAGCATGCAGTGTGGATCTAGTTGAAGGGGTTTTGAATGCCCTGACTGCAGCTTAGGTAAGAATTCTTCTCTAGTCCTGTGCAGCTGAATCACATTTGTACACATGAGGTGATTCCACCATGCAAGTGACGTACAGTTACCCTACTCATGAGCAGTACATCTGGGTGTTAAATTTGCTGTACCCATGCAGGTCTTATCCACACAAACTGTTTTGAAGTAATCCCTTTTCTGAAAGTTTGAAAATTGTATGACAATTTTCTGTAAAATTGTCATCTGACAATCTGTAAAAACAGCTTGTCACTGAATAAAGGGGGGAAATCTGTATGCATTACATGCAAACTTGGGGTTTGATCATATAACAGGAAGCACAAATTTTAAGGAGTATCTTGCTAAGTTGGTACTGATCAACAGGTCAATTAAAACTTCAGGCCCACAGCATAAAGTGATTAGCTTGCTCTACAATGTTTTCTGGCCCAGCGGATTTCTCTGGAGACCATAAGAAATCCTCATACTGGTGTGTTTTGGCTGTAAGTCTTTGTACCACATGTAGAAGATGGGTTCTGAAAATATTTTTCCTGACTTTCCTAAATTAAAATTTCAGCGACACAACAGAAGTCTCCCATGTGTTAAGCATGCTATACCATTAACAGACAGGGAAGGAGTAATTACTCTGTCATGATTATAGTAATAACATCACAGCTATCTCTTCAGTTATTTTAATCTAATGGGATTTAAGGGTTTTACTTATCTAGTACATATAACCACTACTGCCACATATACTGATGAAGATGTATTTCCTAACACCTCATTTCAAAAGTTCCTTCTCCTGGAACACATCACATACAGTTTGAGATCATCAACAGTAAAGGTTAAGAAAAAAAGGTGCCTGATTGTTTTCCAGTAGGGTCTTATTTTGCTTATCACCTTTATTTTACAGTCTCAAGTAAAAAGGAAAACATAATTTAAGTATCAAAGCCTTTATTAGATTTGTACCATATCACTCCTGAAGCTGTCCAAAATCTGCAAGGAAAATGACAACGGTGGCTTTACTGATGAAACTTTCAATGTCTTTCTTCAAGCTAAAGCCAGATTTAAAATCATATAATAAGAGAACATGTACGAAAATGCAATCTAACCAATTTACTTGAATTGACAAAGAAAGACCTAATAGACTTTAATGAAAGACCAAAAAAGTTGAAATGTTCTTTCTATGCAAAGTTATGCCTTTACCATGAGGAGGTTTTGACTACATAATCATTTTAATTGCATGTTTAATAACAAAATATTAGGGTTAAAAAGTAGCCACAAGTAAGCTACAAGCCAAAGAGTATTTTGCATTGGTGTTAAAGCCTGTTATAAACAAACATATTTTTATGTGCTATTTTAGTAAAATCAGTGGAGCATTGTACATCAAGAATTCTTTGCCCAACAGACATAATAAGACAAAAAATAGCCACTAACCAATCAAATGCTTGGATCCCCCATGTGTTAAATATTGCTTATACCCTAGAGATAAGAATTGGACCCTCAGTATGTAATCAATAGTCAATCAATTCCCTCACTGAAGCAACTGTTTTCCAACTGACCGACATTAAAAATGACAGAACTCAAATGAATAGCCTGTAGGACTTCCACTAAAGTAGTAACATCTAAGTCACAAGTGACAAAATGAAGCACTCATCCTTAAATTGAACAGAAAAGCCTAACCATCAACTGAAGCTAACACAAGAGATTAACTGCATTTTTTCTATCAAAATGCATCATCATGTATCTTCTCCTGATTTCCAGTAATTTTGCAAGTTTCAGTTTGACATATTTTCTTCACCAGAGTTAATTTCTGGTTGAGGTCTCATGGGCAGGGAGTATATGCAATTGCTTAAGTGTCAAAACAAACAAACAAACAAACAAAGTCCCAGAGAGCACATTTTTTCCAACCAAAAAAATACATCTCATCCACTGCAACACTGCTCATGGGTGCATACATTCAGAAAACGTACTCTTTCCTAACAGTCTGCTTTAGTGTTCTCTCTCATCATCAAGACCAAATGTGAGCAACAAATTATAGAAAAAAAAAATTCGGTACATCAGCTGAATGCTTTCACTGAAAAAGAAGACACTTACTATGGCTATTAAAGTGCAGTTATTTGGTACGTTTTCAAACAGGCCTTACAAAATACTAACGTAAGATTTGCTCACATTTAGATATTTATTTTTTTTTTACTTTAATGAACAGTACGAGATAAACATCACAGAAATTTTTAGCTTTCTAGAACAGAGGTAAGTCTTAATAAAGGGGGTATTTTCCCCCTCCTACAAACTACTTTCAGGTCAATTGGAGAGATCTCTAAGACCAAAATGATCGCAATATGGACAGTGGCACTACACATACTTTAGATGTGGACCAGCCTCCCCTTTCTCTCTGCACCTTTCTGGCGGTTATTTTCCCAGATGGTGCATCTTTCTTGTGTCCCTCATTGATTATGAGGTTTTGCTTATAGCTCTGTGCACTGACTACTACCATGTAATGATTTTTATGCTGTTCTAAGCACTTTGGAAGACACAGTTTACATTTATGAGATGACTTCGTACCTTTCGAGTCATGTGTAGGTCTGAAACACTGCATCATTCTCCTCCAAACTGTCCTCAAAGCTCATTAATTAAAATGTGTGTGCATCTATATATATATATATGTATGTACAGATACATATCTCAACTTTAAATACTACTTCCTGCATACATACATGTTTAAAAACCAACATCATCTCCAGACATAAAACAGTGTATTTTCAAGGCTAAAGCCTGTCTACCAAACAATAAATGTATTGCAAAGTCTTACACCTGTGCACTACCATTCTCTCACTTCTCAGAGACTTCCCCTAGCAGATCAACACCTGAAATAACAAAACAGTAAGACATAGACATCTGCCATTCTTTCTTGATTGAAAAATCAAACTGCATCCACAGTAAATAAAAAACCCAAAAAACCAAAATATATCAACTCTTCGCTTTGCTCACAGGCTCAGAGCCAAGCAAGACTCATTCAAAATGCATGCTATAGTTCCTGGGTTATAGACAGGTATGTACTTGACTCTACTTTGAACTGAAACTTCTGTTTTATTTGTTATTCACTTCCTTCTATATTGGAGGAGTCCTGGTATACTTCAGGCCCCAAAAGCAGTAATATATAAATAAAGTAATTCTTTCTTCTCACCCAAATGAAACACCAAGAAAAATCTATCATGCCTACATGTATTTTGGGGGCAGAATTAGAACCTGATCCTGATATAAGCAGAGATAATAGCTATATCCGCTGAATTCATTAGGACTGTTCATATGTCTGCATCATGCTATGGTGAGATCCTCACAGCCTCTCTGATCCTGCCTCAGTAACCATTGGCCAGGGCAGCACATTGTCCTGTGGCATCTTTGCTGCTTCCAGCACCCAGGTCAGTTGCACTCTCCCATGCAGACCACTATATAGATGTTCTCTCCCACTGAGACTACCACATAGATGTTCTCCTGAAAAGTATAATATCTGATAATTCATTCAGGTTTTTAATTTATAAGGATATATTTTCTTCTAACTGCTAGACCTTGAATATGCTGTTATAATTCATTTGCCTATCATGTCCATCTCAATTAAGAAAAATATGTTCCTTAACCATTTGGAATATGGAGTACACTAAGCCTCTGAAAGCAGAGTATATTTGCCTAGCTCTATTCCAGAAAGGCCTACCTGCCAACTTCACTGTAAAAATAATTAATTCAGAATCTTCAGATGTGGAATCAGGAATAAGCCAACAACATTTATTTTTATTTTTTAATGCAACAGTTATTCTTCCTGTAAATCAATTTCATACACTATTTTGTTAATTTCTGAGGCAATTTCTGCTTTGGTAAACGTGATTTTGAAGAATGTCATTTTTACTAACTCTCATCTCCTTTTAAGTCTCCTGAATGGCCAGCGATTCCTATTAACAAAATATATAGAAGGGGAAAAAAAAACACCAAAAAAACACAAAAAAAAAAAAACAAACACAAAAACCAAACAAACAAAAACACACACACACAAAAAAAAACCAAACAAAAAAACCAACCCAAAAAGCTGTTTTATTAATAGGGTTAATAATGGGAAATTGGACAAGGCATAAAAGACATAAGTATTACTAAGAAGTATGTTATGCCTTGCCATACATTTTAATTTCCTTGAGACAAGGTTTGCACTCCTCAATAGTCTCCTTTTTTTATTCCAGATCTGTAATTACATTCACTGAAGTAGCTTAGCATTAGGCACAGAGGGTCTTAGAGAAGCAGGGACTTCCAGCTGTAACTAACACTATACTTATGGCAGATTTTTTTAAGTGAGTGAAAAGAATAAAACTTTTCTTATGCCTTTCATAAGGTTACATGGTTTTGATTCAACCGTAAACTAAAATAAGCCACAAACCTATCTATCTTTCAAATCTAGCTCATAATGAATAATGGTTAAATTAGCACCATGTCATGGGACAACTTACAGTTTTCTTCTGATGATGTGTAAGATATTTTGGCATAAAATTGAACTCTTAAGCTTAACCTCGAAGTTTAAATAGTTTGAGGGCCAAATTCTCTTCTCTGACATGTTATTCTAAATCTGCAGTAGATAAGCTCAGGAGGCCAATTTGAACATAGTGGCAAATTAAGAGGAATATTTATCTTCATTCCTTCATGCTTGAAAAATAACTAATCAAAATGTTTTAAAATGTCTTCCTGGTATCCCAGCAAAAAGCCAAATTTCAGCCCCCTACTCCTTGTAAGTTTAGACAGCTCATTTCTCCAGTGTTGTGAGGAATATGTAAGGAAAGAACAGTTAATGCAGACCTTTTTATTTCCCAAGACTTCTTTAAATCTAATTATATGGAAGTTATTTCAGTTCTGTGGTTTGGATAAATGTAACAAAGAAAATCTGAGAAGAATGACAAACTATTCTAGTTCCCCCTATATGACGTTCAAAAATAACCTGATGCTGAATCCTCTCTTCATGAAAACACTTATTTGGGTTTTTCATAAAAAAACCTGACCACAGTTAACACATCAGAAGCAGGGTATAATTATGAGAAAGATTGCCCATTGAGGAGCTTTCATCACTAAGCTTAAAATGAGACACTTCTTAGTGCAAAAAACCCCACACTCAAGCATAGAAACTTCATGGAAATCAGGCAAGTAAAGGATGTTGTGACAGAAAATTTAATCCTACTGGATATAATAATTCAAAGGAACAACTTGTATTTTTAGTGACATCCTAATAGAAATCCTAGCAAAAGATGAAGATTGCTTTTGGGTTAGTTGGAATACATTATTTCTTCTGAATATACTCTTCAGAGTAAGTTCTCAGTCGCATTAATCAGGTCACCAGGAAAAACAGGGACAGATCTGTGCGAGATAAGACTTTTGAACATGTAGGGATAAAAGAGATAAGAAGTTAAGACAGCTAGTGATGGTGAAACTAGTGTCTCTAGTGCATATGTGTGTGTCCTTCTGGGTCCTACAAGATACACAATGCAATCTTCATATGACCAAGAAGGATACAACATGGAATACATCCGTGAATATTAAGGGGGGAAAAAAACACCAAAAGAGTCATTTCTAAGCAAGACACAGCAGCTCACTGCCCCAACGTAGCAGGGCTGTCATGCCCCTATGCTCCACAATGAACTCACATGAAGCAGAGAACAGCTGTTATTCCCACAACATAGCTCTAGCCCAAGACCTGCCCTCAAATCACCTGCAAGACACATCCAGATGGGGCATCATGGACCAACCACTCTTACATCTTATTTATGTATCTGTAAATGAGTGGTACATGCAGGATGTCTGACAGTTACTGTCTTGCCCTTCATTTTCTAGCCTCACTGAAAACACCCTATGATGCTGTGCTCTGCTGTTATGTCCTCAGCTAAGTAAGTAGGACCCTATTGCAATAAAGGAGGAGGTCCCATTCCCCCTCAAACCTTGCCCCTGGTCATGCGCTCCAGCCACTTGCCTTGTGCTGCTCCTAAAATTCACCCGGTGGCACTCCAGGCCAGTTCTCCTCACTATCCAAATAGCTAACCAAGGCCCCAGAAGAAATAAAATAAAAGAAAGAGGTGTGAGGAGGTGCAGCTCAGTGAGTTGGGTAAGTTCATCATACGGTTGGACTAAAGCTGGAACCAGTCCTGAGTGTAAGGGAAACAGAGAAGAAAAGAAGTGCATTTCAGCACTCCTGCCATTCAGCTCATTGATAATATGAAGTAGCACCTTCAGAAAAGTAAAAAGAGAAAACACACAGAAATTATTCTTCTTGCATGCTCTGTTCTGTATCCAGCACTGTTCTGCATGCTTTTTGTTTCAAACAAACAAATAAACTCCAATAAAGTCGCTCAATTTTCTTTTAAATCAGACACTTGGATTTGATTTTTAGCAGTAACAGATAATCCAAATATATAATTCTGGTTTAAAACACTTGGCTGAGTACTCAGCTGAATGCAATACCTTTCCTGACTGAAGGGAAGAGGATCCGTTCTCTTCAGCTAACAGTCAGATACTGCCAGCTAGAATAAAAAGCTGCTGTTAATGTGTTGGTGACAGGAGTTATAAGTGTCGATGACTTGTAAGAAAAGCCTCATCAAAGTTCTCTACCCCAAAAAGCAAACATACACCATCACAACAAGTACTGTTTGTTATAAAAATTGAATTAATATTAAAACTGTTATTTAAGCCATAGATCTGCCCTTTCTAGGCTGGAGAGAGAGCTACCTTTGTAACTGCTCATAGGAACTGTGCCTATTCCTACTCCAGAGACAACTGGATAACTTCTCTAAGGATGTTCAGCAGTCCCACTCCTTTTGTATACAATATAGTTAAAAAAACTAACACAACACAAAGCAAAGCTTTATTATGTCTAATATTAATGAATTAAAAGAAATCCCCTTTAAAGTTATATAGATATTATGAAATAATATTCTACCTGGACTAGTGGGAGGTGCCTCTTTCCATGGCAGGGGAGCAGGAACTGGATGATCTTTAAGGTCCCTTCCAACCCAAACCATGCTATGATTCTATGTTACTATAAATATTTACACTTTCTATTTTATAGCTCAATACAATTATTTAGTTAGGGGTAAACATCCCAAATGTTGTTCATAATAGACCTTTTCCTCAAAACAACTGACACTAGTAACTATTGCTTTCAGGCTTACACTCTTTCTGTTGAAAAGAAGACACATGTAAGGCTTCACACATTCTGTCTTGAAAAGAACTTTCTATGTTTTTTTCCTGGAGAAGGGTACACTGAAGGTTTGTTTACAGAACATAAAGAATTTGAGCTACAGTAAGCAATCACTCATGACCAGTCATGTCGATAACCAGCAGCCTCTTTACCAGGTAGTAAAGAAATCTGTGGCAATCTAGTTTTCCATTAACCAGCTGAGCCTTAATGCTCTGTAAAAAGCAAGAATATCTGAAAGTTCACTGGGACACTACAACCCCTTCCTGATGGACTGCTCAGTACCCAGGGTAGATCACACTCAGCAGAAGCTTCCAAGGCCAGAACATTAATTACTTTTTACATTATTTGTCTTTTTTTAGTCCAGTTTCCCCGAACTGTGCAGTGATCTCACTGCCAAGTGCCTGCCTTTCCAGTTACTCACCTACTAAGTTCTGAACTTATCACCCAACTTTCATTTTTTTCCAAAATGGGGTTTAATTTCCTTTAAAATAGACCACTGAACAGACAACAGCAAGTGTACCAGTGTCAACTGGGGAGGGCTGTGACTCAACTTCACCTATTAGCCATCAGCCACAAGGGAATTCTCCAGGGATACAAATCCCTAAGAAGCCAAACTTCCCTAGTTCCCCTCATCTTGGTTTCTCTCCAGTAGAGTCTCTAGCAGGCAACAACAGAAAAATGTTAGTGGGCTACAGCCAAAAGACAGTCACTATAATTTCCTTCTTGCTGAACTGCACCATCCTAACCCACACAAACTGCTCAGGCAGCTCCAGTCCAGTAGGAAACGTTTTGTCTGGCTCTGCACCAAACTTAGCTGTGGCAGAGGCGATCCACTGCCCGGTCTCCTGGCGAAGCACAGTCTGTGAGTATCACCAGTCAGCTGTGCTTGGCCCGGAATTGCCCCTGCTTGTCACGGCCAAGCCTGGTCTGTGCCAGAGCTGTGGAAGACTCCCCGCCCCAGCCTGAGCATCCTCTGGAAGGTGAAACAAGTCCTCGTGCCCCAGCAGAGCCCACACCTGACCCAGCAAAACTAGAAAAATGCATCATATGGGAACCAGTCAAGTTGAAGAGGAAGTTTAAAGGAGTAGTCCAGACATCAGTCTCTCAGATTAGTCATTTTTCCTCTGTGCAAATCAGAGGAGCAGTCCCGAGTCTGGGGAGAAACTGGGCTTCCTCAGCGCTGGCTGCGTTAGAACCTCGGGAAGGTGGGAGGCTTGCTCAGAGCTTAGACCTACAGTGGCCACAACTGACCTCCCGGTAGAAGCCCGAGTGACGCTCTCCTCCCTCATGCTTCGGATACTCCCACAGATGAACTCCTGCCGGGGAGCGGGGCTGAGCTGCGCTGCCCTCGGCGGGACTCAACCTTGGCACAGGCCAAACCTCCCTGGGAGGCTGCCACCTCAGGGACAGGGAGCGCACCCCTAGTCCCGCTTTCCCCTGGCCCGCTCCCACCTGCAGCGGGCTGCCTCGGCGGAGGAGGCATCGGTGGTAGCCGCTGGAGGAGGCAGCAGGGACAGGACTCGGCGGGAGGCTGCATCCCCAGCAGGGCAGTGCTGTGGCTCTTACCTCCGTGTCGGGCGGTGGCGAAGAGCCGTGGAGGCGGCGGGGCGACTGCCGGCGGCGGCCGGGGGACGGTGGCGACGGCAACAGAGCGGGGATCCGGAGACGGGGCGCCGCCGATGTACCGCCGGGAGATCACCCGGTCCCGCCGCGGCGGGCGGGGCGGCAGCGGGCGCTCGCCGTCGCCCAGGGCTCGGAGAAGGAAATCGAGCAGCGCCCCCCGCTCGGCTCCGGCGGAGGGCACGTCCCTGCCCTCGGCGCCGGGTGGCGGCGGGGCTGAGGCCAGCAGCAGGAGCACGATGGCGGGCAGCGCCTGGCGCTTCTTCGCCCCTCGCATCTCTGCGGCGCTGGGAGGAGGCAGAGAGCGAAGGCGGTCAGCGCCGGGCCCGGCCCGCAGCGCTCCCGCCCGCCCCCCATGCCGCGCCCCGGGGCACCCCCGCGGAGGCGGTGCGCACCCGCACTCCCGGCCCCGGCGCAGCCCCGCGAAGACCCGACGGGCCGCCACCGACTAGCCCCGCCGTGCCTCCCCGCCAGCCCCCGAGCAGCCCCGCCGCTCTCGCCCGGCTCCCCGGAGGGCGCATGTACACGGATTAGGGGAAGGGTATTAAGCCCGCCACACATATTTGCGGTCCAGGGCTTTGCGGGGGATTTGCTCGACTCCCTTTTCCCCCGGCGTTCCCGCGCCTCCCGTTGCCTCCTTCCTCCGCCGGCGGACCTCCGCGGGCCGTCCCGCCAGCCGCCCGCCCCGCAGCGGCTCTCGGGCGGGAGCATAGGGAAGGTCATCCGGACAGAGTTCAGTCAGGGGCGAGTTCCATCGGGAACTGCTGCAAATCAGGGTGTAAAGGGCAAAAACAACTACAACAAGCTAAGGCTTCGAGAGCGGTGCTTAATGCCCCTAAATAAGTTATTCTAATTATAGCAAACAGTCGGGATTAAGGGGGAGGGAGGAAAATTCTATTATTTACAAACTGTTTTATACTTGGCCTCCCTTGCAAATCCTCTTGGGCGAAAGAGTTAATCGGAGCCGCGAGGGAGCCGGCTCTCCCCGACGGCTCCAGGCTCTCCATCCCTTCCTCCTATCGGCCCTGCGTTGCGGCTTACGGCAAACCCGGGGAGTAACCGAGGAACGACCCGGGGATTCGCTGCAAGCCGGAGGCCCCTCTAAGAGCCGACTACTTACCTTCAAGCGTAGGCAAGCCTCGCTGAGGGCAGGCTGGCAGGAGGGCAAGGGGTGTCCTTCGCCGACTCCGGAGAGCCCGTGTCCCCGCGGAGGCTCCGCCGGGCGCGGTGCGAAGCGGAGCGGGGCGGTCGGTGCTGCGCCCGGGGAGGGGGGATGCGCCCTCCAGGGCCATGCGCTTCTCTTATATAGTCCGCACCGGCGTACTCATTTGAGTGCTATCGACCTGAGGTGGGTGGCTGTCGATGGAGGCACCTCTGGTAATCACTCTTGGGCTCAGAGATGGTCTTTTCTGACAAACTTCCTCCTCCCCGTTTGTCCCCCGGTGGATGGCAACTGAAAACTGCGTTTGGAGTAGCTCTGATCTATTTGTGAAATTAGATTTCCCGGAAGATTGGGAAAAGCTTACTAATAAAGCTGCCGGCTCAAAAGATTAAAATGCGCTTTAATTTAGCGGGATTCCCTCTGGAACACAGCAACAGAACTATTTCCCCCCACTTGTTCTTATTGAACAAAGAAGACATGAGTGAAGACTGAAGTGTGTATAAATTTGGTTCTGTTTGGATGGCAAGAAAAGTAGCAGACTGCCTTTGGCGGATAAATATACAAACTAAAGACCTTGTAAAAGTTTGTTTCTCCAAAACAGTTTATTTATTTCTTTTTTTGACAATGACACTTAGCAAAAAGCTAGCAAAAAAAAAAATAAAGGACTGACCCTATGAAACCATTAAACCCACAGGTTAAAAACTTGCCTCATACAGCCCTAAATATAAAATAATATTAGTGAATAAGATCTCAGCTTTCAGAGAGCAATGCATACAGCTGCTCTGGGTAGAGTGAAAAGCAACACAAGTTCTTAAAATTGTACCAGACAATATTTCACATTGCAACAGAATTTTTAAGTAAAACTCTTTGTCAGAAGATACCACTGAGATAATTACTTAATAAGAGTGGGAGAAAACAAAAAAGGTTTTGGGGCATCCTTGAAGATGTGAAAATGGGGAATTTAGATTTGAAAGAGATTTAAACTATTCTGACATGTGTAATATCCCTACAAATGCTGTCTCTTTCCCCAAACGCTCATTTGTACACTTCTCTGGTTATCACAGGCAGGGTACCCTCAGGGCTGTATCTCACAGGGGCTGCGTCATTGCTGGTGATAGAAGCCATCTTCTTCCCCACATCCTCCTACTCTTGTGCCATCCACACCTACCTTTGGGGGTGATGCCACAGAGATCAGGGATCAAACCAAATTTAACTAATGAAGGGTTACAAAGGGGTTTATCACACAATTTTTTTAGGAATCAGTGTTCTGTGCTAGATACACTGGTTCTGACCTGTGGATTCCCAGGGTAACAGAAGGGAAGTGTCAATCTCTTTCTCACTACATGATTTCTTGCTTTTACCTCTTTATTTGGTGCATATAAGCAATTTTCTTTGGTCAAACTGATGGTTAGGTTGAGTGAAGAGGGAAGGGGAGAGCAGTAATAAGCTGAGAAACAAAGCAGCATATTAATTTAGCAGTTCCAAAAGAAATCCCACAGTTTCTTTTTCTTTTTGTTTCTTTGCTTTTATTTTGCTCTCAGAGGCATGTGGCTACCACAGAATGGGGCTGAATTCTCTCCTAGAAGTGACCAAAGTATTACCTTGACTCAACGGCCTCTGCCCATCTTTATAACTAGTCACAGACTAGGTTTACATCTTCTTCGAGCCCTGTGAGCAGGTCACACAGGGGGGAAATCCATATGGCCCTGTTAAGATAGAATAATTTTTCTGCTCATAAGAAAAATCAAAGTCTTTATTGGGTGTCTGTTTGAGGCAGATAGCAGAATACTCAGAAGAATTAAATGCTATATTGCAGAAGGCAAGCAAGTAGTCCCTCTTGTCTCCCTCACGTCTCCCTCACATCCCCCGAAAAGATGTAACAGGTCTGCAAGCTGCTATAGCTGACTATGCAGACCTGATGGACAGCATTCTAGAGCCACTATTTTAGGAAAGTTAGTGGCTCCTTGGGCAAAGATTTTCAAATATGTCACCCACATTCAGTGGGTTTCTAAGATATAAATACTGTTACAAATACTGGAGCCACTATTTAAAGCTTTGTATCGGAACCCAAGTAGGCCCTTTACCATTATGAGCTACCAAGTTTTACCTTGCCCTCTGCCTCTGCTGTTGCTTGTTTTCATCCTTTGGAAAAACCGCATCAGTCTTTTGTTGGATTGACATTATACCCATCCAGAGGGCAATAAACTGTTTTTAAATTACTGTTTTAAATTAAACCAAGCAGAGAAGGTTGGTTGCTTCTTTTGTTAGAAAGATGTCTTTCTTCTTCTTTTTCTTTTTTTCTTCTTATGTATGTATTACTTTTTGTGTATTTTTGAATTAAGAGACAGGAAGTCAAAGAAACAAAGTGGGTGTCCCTGAAGAGCAGCTTGAGGGACAGATCTGTCAGGCCCTGAAGTTACTGCAATGATTTCCATTCGCTGCTGTGGGAGTTGGGACAAGCATTAAAATTAAAAGAACCAATTAGAGCCACAGCACATCTAAATCACAAGCTTTAAGTAGCTTTTTCAGATTCTTTCTATGCCCAAGAACCTTAAAGACTTGCAGAAAGGTAGAAAAGATTTGTTTTCTATTACTGCACAAAGCCTTTTCTCTTTTTAAATTGATTTGTTATTTGAATTCTTCAGAAAGCACTTGAAAGAAGGACAACCAGCCTGCAAGCAGAGGAAGATGACTGTTTTACTAATCCCAAGCAATTCTGGGAGGTTGAAAACCCATTCTCAGGTCACAACTACATTTGCCCTTTTGTTCGCAGCTCTTATCTGCTTCCTCATCATTTTATAGAGAAAGAACCTCAGCATGAGATTTACATCAAAGACAGCATCTTAAGATTGCACTTAGTATCTTATTTAAGAACTGAAAACCTGTTCATGGTGAGCCTAAATAGGTCTGGTTGTTTGCTTCTTGTAGCCAATGGATTTAAACAAGTATATCACATTTTTTTTCCTGTGGCATGTTCTTTTTATTTTCTGATCTTTCTTAACCACCAATCTGTGTGATTGAAGTTAAAAGCAGACTAGTTAAATCAAAGTATCATAGGGCTGACAAGGACTTGGAGAGATGATCTAGTGCTTTCCATTGCCCAGATGTACCTATGTCATCAGGGCTCAGTAAGAAACCTAGCTTTTAATTTTTCCCGTCAAGCTCAACACTTCAACCCAAATCCGTTAAATGAAAAATTGGTAAATGTTGGTTTAGTAGTGATGTTTTACCTCAGGATTTATACTGAAATATAAAAATTATCTAAATGTATTCCCAAAGCACACACTCAAATAAAAGGCTGAAGCAAAGATTTAAAATTCAGGTGTCTCACTCTTTCTAAATAAATCTGTCAGCCAAAGATTTCCATGGCCACTCGGCTAAATCAAGAAGAAAAACAGAGAGAAAACCTGGCTCTGTTGAAGACCATGGGAATTCTCCTGTTGACTTTCTTGAGATGGGATTTAGTGCAGGGTTGTTATTAAAGGAGAGGTGAGGAAGTGAAAAATTACCTCAAAAGTATGAATGTATTAGCCAAGGCAGTAATTTACGGACGGCTGCTCTAATTTCTGATAAGTAACAGAGGATACCAGCTGTTGTTCAAATCACACTGTTTTTTAAAAATCAGAGGTTTCTAACAGCCATATGTATATATATGAATCTATAGATATTTTCTTTTGCAAACAGCTTTTAAGGCGCAAGACATACTAATGAACTGGTTGATGCTGGAAGGCTGGACTCCTAAAGAAGTAAAACAGTTTTACTAAAAGATGTGAAAATTGGTGTGTCACATATATATCATAACTTAAAGTTTAGTGCGTCTTGTTACTTGATATTTTTTCAGTATTTTTTGGTAGGAATAGCACAGCAGAGAATTGTGGCATGTTCTTAACTGAATTTTAGGTAACAGCTCCAAATATTTATTCTATAAAATAAAGATCATTATACCAATTAAAAAATAGCAATTAATTTTATTATTACAAACATATCTAAATCTTTTTTTACTACAGAGCTATAATGATCTTCACTGACTTTATTGTTAAGAAATTCAACCCTAATGTCACCACCATTTGTGTTTGGGGTACATTTCGCTCCTGCAATTGAGATATAATGAGTCATTTTTGGGGAACTTGCTCTGAAAGGAGCAGCTGGAAACATGAAGCAGCTTCTGACTGAGATAGTTCAAGAAAACCCTGAAAACTATCCTGCAAGTTGTTCAGCAGGAAACAAAGAGGGGACAGGAAAGAAAGCCAGGAGGGGCAGAGTCAGGTAGGACTGTGAAATAAGTTCCTCTTCCTCCTTTTATTTTTTTTTTTAAGTAATTTCAGGAATCTCCATCTCTCCTATCTCATCTCTTGTTTCCCCTCCTCCACAATTCTCATTTCATTAGCTTCATAGGAATTTGAATATGTTGCTGAGTAAACTGCATGGTTTTTGTAGTGGAGGTTTTGTTCCTGCACCAGCTGACTGACTGTCTGAAGCTGGGAGTATTCAGCTGAAGGTGACATGTGGAAGAAAGTACCACATCCCAGAGCAGAGTCTGGGTCTATAGATGTTATTTCATAAGAATCTGAACCAGATAGTTTCTCTCTTACGCCAATTGCTATTGGGAACTTAACAGCAAGAAATGAACGTTGCTTGCCTTTTACATTGTTCATGGGACAAGATCTACTGCAAACTTGCCAGAAGAAAAATTGAAAGTTTTTAAAACGTTGTCAGATTTTGAAGGACCCAAGAGTGGTGTACTGAGAACAGGCCTCAAGGGCTGTCATAACCAGTCTGACCAAAGGACCCTTTTGAACTGCTTTCAGTCCCTCACAAATGTTGTGGCATGGATTCGAAAGTAATTATTTGCATTACCATGACTCTAAAGACTGACAGTTTAACTTAGAAAGTCACCTATAGTTTCTTGGTTTATTGTCAGCTTCTGATTTTGACTAGAATTACATTTAAGAAGGAAGTAGCAGATATACACCCCTCCCAAGAGTCCTGCAGCAGGCACCTGCTGTTATCTTACCCTATCATCAAATCAAAAATAGGTATCAGAGAGTCCTAGTGGTTTGAGCCTTTTGAACACAGTCCTGGATTCTCAGCTGTGTCAGATGCACCACAGAAGACAAAGTCCTGTTTCTAAGGTAATGACAGTTTATTACACCTGTCATTATAGCTGTTATAATAATTAATTTAAAGATGCAGTGGGTCAAAAATAAATCTCTTGCCACAGAAGAGATCTTCACCATCTGCCCTTCGTGATTCATGACAGCAGACAGGAGCTTACTGACACCACCAAAAAACTGCCTGGTGACCAGAATAACTGTGCATGTGACATGGGTTCATTGAAGAGCTCTCTCTGTCCAGCAGGATGACCATCATCTAAACAGGCAGATGTTTCCTTTCAACAAAACCAAAAACTGAGCGGCATTTTCAGGGCTTGGCAGCTGAGGCAATATCAAGTAGAAGGCCTTACATTCAAATCCTGGAGTCTCTGAGTCAGAAAAAATGTTTAATTTCCTCTCACAATAAGAGCCCTCAATCAGGGGAACATGGACCTAGGGATTTTCGGAAGGAAAGGTTCAATGGCAGCCTTCACTGCAGATGGAAAGTCACTGCAGGTGTGCTGCATCGGAGCAGCCTGAGTCTAGAGCTCAGTGACCCCCTCTGCTGAACTAATCATCTTTAAAAGAGAGAAAATATTGATGGAAAAGTTCTGTGCGTGACAAAAGAGGAGGCTTGAGAAGTTTTAGCAAAAATAAACTGTAGGGACCACCCCAAACGAGAAAGTCAGCCAGCTCAGGTTCATGCCATCTCCGGTGCAGAAGTGCAGACATTCGGTATCATTCCCTACATCAGAGACATTTTCTGGTGATGTATTACATCAAGGATAGATTTCCACAGTGGTGTTTTGTAGATAACCTCTGATTTCTTGTGTGATTTCTCAGAAGGTTCAGAGTTTCCAAACCTGCTGCACACTAATGGTGTCAATGCAAGAGATTTCTAAGAAACATTTGACTTTGTGCCACATGACAACTTAGTCAAAAACTGAGTAAGTTAACATGGCCTGAGTTCAGTGGATTAACAGCTGGTTCAATGAGAAGCTTCATAATAAAAATGTTAATGAGGTAACCTCATTTAGTTGAATAACACACACATCAGTATTGATCTGGGAAGAGTTTTTCAGCAGGAATCAATTTTAGACTGGCAAGTGATAAAAAAACCTGGTCTCTGTTGCAGGGCAGTAGGGGTGCTGGTACCAAAACAGCACAATCCACCAGAATGCAGCCAGGAAGTGAAGCTATCTGAGGGTGGATTCCTAACATAGAAACAGGTGCTCTGAAAAAAGAAAAGTAGTCAGAATCGGCCAAGGCAATGCTATTGATGTCCAGAAAGACAAATCTCAATACTGTCTCTCACTGATGACACTGCTGCTCAAATCTTGTGCTTAAATCACCAATTCACAGCTTAGGAAGAATAATGAAAAATGGAAACAGGTAAGGAATATTTTTTTTTTTTAATTTTGGAAAAAAACATGCTAAAGCAAAAGACTCAAGCTTATCAAACAGCTTGGCCTAACAATATCTGCTCAGGAAACAGAAATTTGATGATCACAAACTCTTTAATTTAGGAACATAAATTTTGGAAAGACCATCTATAAAACTGAAATTACCACTGAGAGCGCAATGGAGACCTACTTCAAACAGAGTACAAGACATGCCTTTACAGACTTCAGATGACATAGTATTTTTAAAAAGTCTAGAGCAAATTTCAAATACTTGTAACTGGCCAAAAGACAAATTTGTAATGTCTGAAGGAACATCAGGGGACACAATCAAAACCGATACCAAAGCCTGAAGACCTTGCAGGAGTAGGGAGCTTTTTAAATAAACTGACCCAGGGAAGCATGTCATCCCCTTGTTATGAACATCAGAACGCTTCTGCCTACCTGACCTAGAGGAAAAATTTTGTGACGCCTCCAGCCCTGGTGGTTGATTTCTATAGAGCTTGTGATTATGATATACTGGCCAAGCAGCTGAGAATTTAATGAATTACTAATGGGTCTTTTTGACATACTGTCTCTAGCTGTGAGAGTCTCTGGTGACTCAAAGGAAGGAAAAATCCCAGCCTTTTTCTTCTCTCCCCCTCCTGAGGCAAAGGAGGCATCAAAGGGATGCCTAAGAAGTGGTCTGTCTTCATCAGGTGACTAGTGGGGTTAACGCAATGGAAATGGAATAGGTGAGCAGTGATCCTACAACTTCTACATTCACTTGAATACAGTCGCTGGTTATTTTTAATAGACTACAGTTAATTTGTAAAAGTCTGTAGCCAATGACAGAGAAAATCACTTTATAACAAATTATCTCAATGTCTTTGGGCCTTATAAACAAAAGAAAAAAACTGTTAATTTGCTAACATTAGATTTGAAATCCTTTTAAATATCTCGCCATATGTTTGGTCCCCACTGAAGCTTTTGACGATCATAAGTGGCAATAATAAATTACACATTATGTAAACATGTTGGGTTTTTTTTTCTGATAAATTTGAAAAGAACAAGCATTTCATTTTTCTCTCCCTCTCCTGTACTGCAAGATTGGGTTGTTGAACAGCTCAGCTCCGAAACCATAGGAAGAAAAGAACTAGTGTCACTTCTTTTTGTTGTCTTTTATTATTTCCTTCCTCCCATGCTACTTCTAAATCTGAAATAATCACCTTGCCTATTCTTTCAACCGCCTCAGTTTCTCCTTGGCATTTATTCATTGATCCTGCCTTCTCTTTTCAGCCATTTATCGCACATATGGTTTTTTCTTTTCTTTTAAAATGACGCGACACTACAGCTGAAGTATCAAATGTTCACTCACAGTTTTTTACACATCCGTTGTATATTCAATAAGCAGAAAACCATTTAAGTTCTTCATTACCAAGGTAAAGAAGAAGAAACCCTACTAAACACACACAAAAAATTTTTGCTAAACCTTTATTTCTTGGTACCTGAACTATGGCAATTTAATGAACAAGCTAAGTAGCACTTTTAATGTTTTACTTTGGGTATTTTTTATTGTTGTTGGTGATATTTTTCTTTTTTCTGTGAGGTTCTTTTTCCAAATTGACTTGTACATTTTTAAGGGAATAAAGACTGACTGACAGAAAATCAAGCTGTGTTAATTACATAGTATATTGTTGTTGGAGATTATTTTCAGTTTAGTTGAAACCAATATTAAAACTGGAAGTTGTGCTGCGGTTATACATTCCTTGTTCTGAATTACTGCATCTTTTGCCACAATCTGCATTACAGATTAAGGCAGACCTAAAGGTGCTTGTTCAGCTGCTCAGAAGCAGCCTTGCCTGTATATGGGCCCTTCCCAGACTGGGGGAAGCTGCTGACCCTGCTCTGACAGATGGCAGAATGTGGGCCCTGGCATGTGGCCAGGGAACCTGATTCCCACATGATGAATCAAAGGCTCAGAGATAGGGGAGGCTTGCTTTGTCTAAGGGAACATCCCAAGGCCCTGAGCAAGGATATTTATTGGCTTTTGTTGGTGACTGCTTTTTGTATGGTAAATGCCTATTTGGAAAAGCTTTTTTACCAGAACAGCCATGTCAGGTATGTGCCTGACCTGAAGGACAGAGAGGAGAGCCTGCAAAGTCCACCTGCAGTGATTTACCCACTTCTCAGTTTTTCCTCTCAACACTACTGCACTATTCATAGGCACGCATTGGAGCGAGCTTCCTAGGGATGTGGTAGAGTCACTGTCCCTGGAAGTGTTCAAAAAACATGTAGATAAGGCCCATAGTGACATGGTTTACTGGGGGACTTGGCAGTCCTGGGGTAACAATTGGACTCACTGATCTTAAAGGTCTTTTCCAACCTAATTTATTGTATGATTCTATGATTCATAACTAGAAAATTACATGAATATTTATTATACCTTATTAAAAACTTTCTTTGTTTGGCTTGTTTTTCTGAGGGAGTGAATTCTCAACCAGTTATGTTATTTGTCTGTAGCTTCATGCACAATTTAAACCAATGTAATTTGGAATGGCTGCCAGAAAGATCAATCCCATACACTACTTGCCTCTGACCACCAAATTTCTGCCCTTGAGCTGCCACCTCGGTTATGCTGGCAAAGGAGTTCAGGCAGTTCCTTGCTGAACTGGGTCAAGATTTCAAGCTGAACTTAGTTCTTAATGGCTAGTTTCCCCATGAAGCCCACTATAATTCACAAGTCCTCATGTAAATATGAAGTAGAGAACTCAGTGAAGAGCTGATAGCAAGGGAGAAACAGGGATGCATCTACCAGAAGCAATGCTGACTTACAGTGTTCACAAATATGTGGCTGCAGATGAGACTGTGATGCCCTCTGCCTATCCTGACAACATTTGAATGCCCTGGCCATTTCAAATACATTGACAGATGTGTAACAACAAATTAATACATCCTCATATTTGTCTAACCATAAAAGCCAAAGGCAGAGGGAGAAATATATTAGTGCATGCAGAGTGAAAGGAACTAAGAATCTTTATAAGGGATGTCCTGCTCTTCTGCCCTCCTTCCCAGAAAGTCAAGAGAGAATTAACTCAGCAGGAGGTGGGCCCAGTCTGTTCACTACTTCTCCATCTCTCCTATCTCATCTGCTATTTTCCCTCCTCCACAATTCTCATTTCATTAGCATCACAGGAATTTGAATATGTTGCTGCGTAAACTGCACAAGGCTCCTGCAGCAGCTGTGCTAGCACTCACCTGCTAGGCAGCATCAAGACATGCAAAACCTGACTGAAGGCTAGGCAAAGTCTATATTTCCCAAGCCCTTTCTTCCCTCCTCTTCTAAATAAAAAGCTACAAAATATACCTCATGTTCCAGAAATGATGCTTTAAAGGCTTTATAAAACGTGAAAGAAATGTGTTACTAAAGCTAGTGGATCTAAGATAAGCAGATTTTCCTGGCCCATACAAAGACCCTTAGCTGTTTGAGAAGGAAGGCTGAGTAGGGGATAGCCTCTCACACTGTCTGCCTGTAACATATGGACCTTTACTAAATCACACTTGAGCAGGTTTAACTTATTTGGATGTAAGCCCTACTAAATATTTGGAGAGTAATGCAGATGAAAAAGAAAAAAAAAAAGACCAACTCCCTTTTTTCTTCCACAGTGTCAGCTCTGTAGGGCGGAAGAATAAATACTGCCTTCAATGCTGGAAAAGAAAGAATATAGATGTCTCTGACAAATCACTCCAGTGACACAGTCGAGGTACTCCCACTCAGTTATCTGAAGCAGCTACCTATCTAAAATGAGCTTCACAAGTACTTTAATCCATAGCTCAATTTTCTTCTAGTAGAAGATTACTTGAACAACAAAATGATAGAGAACTAAACATCAAGGTCTTCGGTGTCCCATTAGGTGCCATTGCTTTTTTCAGTCCTATTCACTTCACCATTGTCTCTATAATCTCTTTTTATACTGTCAAGTTCATCTTTGGCTTTCTGTGGAAAGATTCATTTCCACCATTATTATTAACAGTAATAACACTAAATGAGTCAAGGAGAAAATTTAAGAAGGAAAGATAACAAGCTGAGTGGAGGAGGTAGAAAAACTTCTGAAAGGATTGTTGAGTGAGTGCAGAAGCAGTGATGCAGGAAAGAGGAAAGATGAAAGGCATGGAAGGGTTAAGAGAGGAGGAAAAGAAAGTCTGAGTCAATGCAGAGTAGGAGGAGGTGATTAAGAAGGAATCAAAAAGTTGAATGTTAAAAGGAAAGAAGAATTTCGTTACAGTGAAATCAGAAGGGCAAGGAGAAAGAAATGGAAAGACGGAGAAAATCCTGAATAGGTTGAAGAAAGGAAGTTGTACTCCACACCTTTTCTATAATGTGAATAAACTGAAGCAAATGAAGAAGAAATGGAGGAATTGGAATTGATTGGGTAGAGAAGAAGAAAAGGATAGTGAGCTGGGGTAGGAAAGGAAATCAGAAAAAGTTAAAAATATGTGTTTGATATATGAAGGGGAAGAAGCTGAAGGATATAGGTATTGGTCTAAATATTATATTCACCTTATTTTCTTAGGAAATGAAGAGATCTTTCTGACAGAAGAGTTGAGTTGGAGTTGAACAACAGAAAAGGAAGTAAAGAAAAACCCAACAAACTTTTATAATAGGGGGAGGGGCATTTAAAAGAGAAATACTACTTTAAATACAATAATTTATGGAGAAAGATCATTGTCAAAATGTCACCAAATGCATACTTGCAACACATACAGATAGGTAGGATACATTTCATACACTCTTCTTGAATATAAATTGTCTCAAAATACATTTTGTTTGGTATGTTACTTGGATTTTATGCTATTTACTAGGTGAAAAAGTCCCAAAGCAAAACATTTTCTCTGGCATAGGGCGTTACATTGCATTTCCCTTGCTACTGAGGTAAGTGAAAGACAATGGCTTTGCTGTTGCATAACCACAGATGATGTTCTTTAGCTATTATCTACTTGTGCAACAATCCTGAGCTTTCATAAATTGACTCTGAGAATTGCTGAAGCATGACACATTCATAGCTTTCTAATGTCTAAAAGCTAAAGGCATTGGCTCATCAGGAATTCCCTGAAAATTCTCTCCATTCTCTTAGATCATTCCTATCCTTCTGAAATGCTCTGCTTGCTCCATTTTTGTAATACCCTAGTGTCTTTCACTGTCATCGGCTTTACCTCTGTGGTTCTCTTTTCGTTTTTCTTGAGCCCTATTTGAATACTCCTCTGAACATCTGCACTTCTTGAAAGTGTGTTGAACATGCTTTAGTGCAGTTGTAGGTAAAGGACACATTTGAGAAGAGCGCTTCTACATACCACAGAAACACCAAAGCTCGTTAGGTATGGTCACTGAAGGAACCCTGCGCCATCAGAGAGTACTGATTAAACAGGACATAGGGATCATGCAGGAGCCCATCAAAAAATTCAACAGAAATGATAAAGGCAGCCTGCCTTGACAAGGCACTACTCAGTTGGCTGGCAGTGGGGTGGGCAGGTTGCCGATGCCCTGGGATCCTCCACTTCCTCGTCAAAGCAGCTGGCTCCTCAGGCAGCCAACATGCCAGCGTGGCAGCTGGGCAGCTGAGCATCCAGGAAAGCAATCAGAGGGGTGGGAAGCAAAGGAGTTTGGCAGCTGTCAGATCAAGAGAGACATTAGAGGGATTCTCATTCCCATTAAAAGTGTCAAGTTTCTGACTTTCCATCCTGATCCAGGAGAAAATATATACACAGGTGTGTGTGTCCACATGTATGCTAAAAAAGGTAACATATAAGAATGCCTATGTAAATATATACACCTATGTCAAAATGCTGTTTCTTGTGAGAAACAAAATCCTTATTCCAGCTGGCTGTAATGAATTGTTGCTGTCCTTTGCCATGGAGTTTCTAACTAGGCAACCAGAGGCCAAAATTAGGAAAGCTAAATTCAGGGACCCCAGCTGGTTAAAGGAAATGTCATTACATTGTCGCTGCACATTATTACAATGAAATATGATCCAGAAGATGGGGTTAAACTGAGAGAATGTAGCTTTTTTAGTCCTGCGTTAAAAAATCATCATTAAAAAAAAAAAGGGCGGGGGGTTAAACTTTATTAAGTATGAGGAAAATAGGAAGGCAAGAGGAAATAAGTATAGGTAATATGCTCATATTTAAAAATATATATGTGTGTGAAGTAGGGCTTCTGTTTTAGTATTACATGTTCTTACTTTGCTCTTGCTCTTATTCTTTGTAAGAAAAATATTCCTCAGTTTGTCAGTCTTCAGAAGAAAGATTAAACATGATCTGAAAGGATCTTCAGCTCTTTCTGATGACTTTCTGATCCTGGTTCTTTGAAACAAAGGGCCAAGTAAGGCAAAGATTACTGAAAAGTACAGCAAAGGCAGGAAACACTATGGTCTGTGTCTAGTATGGACATCACTGTTTCAGAGAGAGGAGTACGCCCTCCATTGCAGCAGCTGCTGAAGGAGGCGGCCAGCAGAGCCACATGAATACAGTGAGGATGTTGCTTTCAGCTGGTCAAAAGTTCAAGCAGGGATGCAGCCCTGACTGGCTGGATCAGCCTTCTTGGTTTTGTGTGGTCAATGTGGGGAGTAGGGGAGAGAGGGGAGACTGAGGCAGAGACACAAGGTATCTTGAAGGCACAGGTGACTGACCAAAGGAACAAAGAATACAAATCTACAGTTAACACTTGTTAAAAACTGGTTACCTTCCCTTGTATGTATGAGAAGCAGAAATTTTAATGAGAAGTGAAGTATTAAAGAAGCAGGAAGCAGGAAGCCTCCTTATTTCATGATTTGGTCATCTTGAATGTGGAAACCACTCCTCTCCCTAAGCCTTAAACAAGCACAGAAAAACAAAATACTTTGTATTTTTAAATAAGTTTTCAAATCTTATTTATTAGATAATGGCAAGTTAAAGACACTCTCCTGAATAAAAAGAAGTACATTTAAACTAAAGTTAGCAATATAATATTTTTTGTACTGGTGCTGAAATATTTCTTCTCTTCTAAAGTACTTAAGTAATTTAATACCTGCACCATAAATATAGGTATCAGTGCTAGGATGCTTTGATCTTCTTAATGCTGGCAGGCCTCTGTTGCCTCCCACTCTTGATTTTGTTAACAGCAATTTAAACAGCAATCCTTTTGAGATAAAAAGATTACAACTTTATGAAAATACTCTCTTACAAAATTCAAACAAGCATTCATGAAGCTTGTCAGGCAGCTTTGCTTGCCTTGTACTTCCACAGTGCATGACTGACATCTTTGGTCTGCACTGAACGGTTTCCTCACACTACTGCCCAAATCTCTTGCTCTGCTAAATAGTGAGTGTGACAGCACCCTCTGTGCTTTGCACAAATTCACGCTGCAGTAAGTGCCACTGCGTATGCAGAAGCTTTGCTCAGCTCATGGCTCCAACAAGCAGCCCTGGTGCCTCCAGGAGGACAGTCTGCTCCTGGAGCTGACCATGGTTCCAAGGGTCACAGCAGGAACTTAGAGTGCTACCTGGCTACAAAAGAGAAGCAAGCATGCCTGAAATACGTTAAAATAGCCTGCTGGTTACTTTAGAACAGATTTTCCTACATAAGAAAATAATAAAATCAATACTCTCTAATAACTTTCCATATAGTATTATGACATATACCTGCTTAATATTGCCAGAAACATTTTTTTAATCTATTTAGTTTTTTTAAAATATAAATCAGCATATTTATAATTGGAAACACAAATACATGGATGAAATATGGGGCTTCTGGAAAAAAATACATCAGTTATTTTGTAAGAGGACTTAAATTCTCTCAGTGTGTTTCGGAAGGACTATAAACCATTTGCTGAAAACTGAAAAAAAAAATAAATTCTTTTATCCACATTTTTTATGCCTAATTCCCTAATCTAGAGTCCAAATAAAGTAACTGAAGTATAAAGCTGAACACAGCAAAAAACTGGTTTTGTGTTAGTTATAACACAGCTGCAATTGTGGTATCACTCATGGTAAAATTTATGCTATAATCTTTCTAGCATAAATAGCTACAACTTCTGATAAAGTCAATGACATTGAGCCATTGAAGATGTGCTTAAAATTAGGTTTGAATAATTTGTTCATGGATATGCAAATCTTTTGAATGATGAACAATAAAGACAAAGATGTTGAAGAAAATTTAAGTGCATTATTATGTTTGCTAGTTCTGTACACTTAGTACCCTCATTAAAGGCTATTCAGACATTGAAGATAAATAGTTTAGATATTAATAAGAGTTCAGTAAATTATTTTGCATTGCCTTTGATTAATTTCATAGGTGCTGGTAAGGACAATTCTCCTTTACATGTTTAAATACGTATAACTCCCATGTAGCAACCATTTCCCTTGGGGTTTTTTTATCAAGAACAATGTGATAATGATAAACAGAAATGTGGCAATCAGTGCTTTTCATTGAGAAGACTTCATGGTACTTCTCACAAGATTTGTGCCATGAGCAAGGAATTTCTCCCTCAGGCAACCAAATTATATCATATTTGGAACTCAAATATGTTAATCCCCTGGAGCTGTCACAGCCATATATTTTCTGTTAAAAACATGCGTGCAGTGTCACATGAATGATACAAATGGGTAGCTGTGTTGTAACAGACAAAATCACCCAAATATCAGGAAGAAAAGCTAGCTTAAAGGATGCACATTCCATGTGGTGTAAAACCTTCATTAAAAAAACCCCATCATGAGACCCAGTAGGCTGAGAATATACATCATCATCTTTAACAGTGTAGCATGTTCAATTTCAGGTCAATTTTGCAATTTCTTGTTCATTATCTGTGAGACGTTAATTTTAGCTTATTTGTTACCAATAGATGGCAGTGATCACTCAGTTTCCTGCAGGAGCAAAAATTTTGGAACATGACTCAGGTATCAGGAGATGGGGTAGGTGTTCAGGCAGATCCTGCTGTAAATCCTAGAGCTATTGTTATTATTTTTTTTTGCTTGTAACCAGAATATTGCCATACTTTCATATGTTCTGGTATCAGGTAATCCGTGGATTAAGGAAACCTGTTTTGGTGCCTAATTTGAAACAAATTTCATGTCCTGATATCAGCCTTTTGGACTGAAGTCTCACCAGTTAGGCTGTTCACCACAAGTGAACAGCTTTACTTTCTTTGCTACCATATATTACATAGTTTGTAGGCACTTCTTCTCTGCAGCCTTCTCTTTCTGCTTTTTGATGAGTCTCATGCTTCATGGGCGGCTAAGAAGGATGACTCAGCAGGCAGTAACTGCTCTCTTTGGGAAGGCAGTCAAAAGCAAAGTGGATAGACAATGAGTTTTGGATGATGAAAATGGCAAATTGTTTGAATAAACAGGTTTGTGTCACTGATGATGCAAAGAATGCTCCTCAGCTGGTATATGAGATAGATGCAAATTTTCTCCTTACAGTTCCTGTAATCAAAACAGTAATCAGCTAGGACTGCTGTTCAGTCAGCATGAAAATAACAGAAAGGAAATGTGGATCTTCAGCAGGTCACTGTTAGTCTTTTTCAGAACCAGATGCTCCTTACTGGATTGGAGTCCTCCCTGTCTCTCAGCAGTATGGATTTATTCTCTTGCGTGACTCAGAGTATGCAGACATTCCTGTTCATGCCTTACAAAGATCAGCCAGCTCCTTGAAAGGTTTGAGTATGCAGATGGTGAAATATGCAGCACATTCAAAATTTTCTCTTCCAGCACTTGTACAGCTTGCCTAGACACAAGGTGACTTCAGCTCAAATCTTATCTGTGACAGCTGTGCCTTCCCCAACATGTTTCACATCAAACCATCTCATAGTTTTGGTAAAGGAGTTAACTACTTTCCTGGTTTTAACTACTTCCATGACCACTTTCCTTGTTTTAACTACTTCCATGACCACTCTCAGTTATTTACTTTCCACCATTTAGAAGAAAAATGAACACTTCTCAATCATTTTTCAAGTCTTCGAGAGTTATTAAGTTGACTAATCACTATAGATCCATTAAAGGACTTAGACATTTAACTCCTACTTTAAATACCTAAATCCAATCTGTAGATTCTCAAAATATCACACATCTGTCATTTAACCATGGTTCCATCTGTAGTCTGAGAGCACTTCTGTTTCCATAGAGTCTTCTAAATATTTGATGATCAGCCAGGCACCGAAGCTTCAGCAAGATTAACAAATGAAGACTTTACTTGCTGGAGTAACTCTCAGAACAGTATTTACATACACACAACCCAAAGGAGAAGCAACAATGGCAGTACACTTTTACTCATTAGCACAGTCATCACAAATTTACCTGAAAGGGAGAAAATCAAGGCTAACATCCTTTTCTACCCAAGAACTGTTCAGACCACAGCTCTGAAGAGAATTCCCAAACTTCAGGCTGCAGAAAGTTTTTCAGTTTTCTAGTTGCTGCAATCTGTATGGCTCAAAACTCACAGGAACAGAGGATCGGCCACTCCTCTCCTCTCCTCTCCTAAAAACTTCCCAAGCCGTTAACTCATTAAGAACTCCCCATGCGAGAGAGGAGCTCTTTTGTACTAGACACATTCATAGACAACAAAATCTTGCCTGAAGGTATTCTCTACATAAATTGACCAGATAGACAAAAATCTGGGAGTGTTGCTATCTTTGCTTTACAGATGAGACACTGAGGTACAAAAAGAAGAAATGCCTTACTTATGCTCACAGGAGCAACAGAAGCTGATCCAAGGTCTCTGAACTCCCACATCACCACCTTAAAGAATATGAAGGCAACAACATAGGAGATGACCATTTAAGGTGGAATATTTCTGGGTGAGGTCAGATCCCTGAGGCAGCCTGAAAACAGCAGCTGCTGGGAATAGGTAGAACATATTTACTCTTGGTCAGCTGGCATGTGTGTTTTATAGGAAGCTCTAACATTGCTTCAGCCCTCATTATCACAACATTCACACTGTATATAATTCAAACAGTTATGAATAAGCTTATAAGACACAGAAACATCTCATTTTTTCTTTATTTAGACAGTATATTCAGGAAAAAATTTAGCCTATCTTTACATTTGACAGTTTGGATTAACACATAAAATACATGTAACTACATCTGTTTGCACTGCTATTTTTACTTGTTATTTGCGGAGCAAATAACTTTTGAACTTGATTGCCACCATACTTACCTTGAAACTTAAAAGAGGTGCACCTAAAGGTTCCCATTTCAAGAAAACCTGGTTTCAATTTGTCTTTAAAAACAAAGAAGAGAGAAACACAAATAAACATATGTTTAATCTGTTGGTAGATCATTCACCAATTACTATCCCAGGCAAAACACTCAGTTTGGGGAAATTAGTTTGATTTGTTACCAATCAAATCAGAGTAGGGTAATAAGAAATGAAAACTAAATCTTAAAACACCTCCCCCCCCCTTTTGTGCTTAACACTGTTCCCAATTTCTCTACCTCCTTCCTTGCAGCAGTGCAGGGGGACTTGGAGTGGGGGCTGTGGGGGCATCACACATTGTCTGTGCCATTCTTTCCTCCTCAGGGGAGGACTCCTCACAGTCTTCCCCTGCTCCAGTGTGGTGTCCTCCCAGTCCTCCATGAACTGTCATACTGGACAGAGAGCAAGGGATACCAGCTCTACCTAGCGCTCAGAGCTTGTTGACTGAAGAGAGTTTTCTGGTACGGAAAATCACTGAAAGCAGTTTGACAAGAGATAGAAATCAAGAATAGAAAACAAAGATGGGAACACGTGCTTAACAAGTCCTTTTACTTTTCTCTTAACCTAGCTGAGTTTTGCCTGTTTAAAAGTGATGTTGTTCTAGGTTATCTTAGCTTATCTTCTTAAGGTTTTCACTTTAGCAATGCTAGGAAACATGTAGGAAGACTTTGACTGACTCCAGATCCTGTTACAATAGTGAATATAGAAGAACTGCGTTGCAGTAAATTTATTACATATTACAAAATTTTGCTTATTATTATTGAATTTATTAAATATAGCTGAACTGGCTTGCATTATATTTATGCTCACATAAATGACACTTGACAAAATACACCAGAAGTTTAAAGTTATTCATAGGATCTCCACAGCTCAGACAAACTAAGACCAACCCCATTTTATTCTTTCACTCACTGCACCCCAAGTCATGAAAGTCATGCTGCAGCAGTTTAGATGTGAAGGTAGAAAATGGGATACTGACCTGAATAACTTCATATGGGATCTCCCTAACTTTGTTTTTAAATAGAAACAGATATAACCTGATATTATTTTACATGTAAACTAATCTAACCAAGGTATACTCAGCAGAACTAAGAATTACTATGATACAAAAAGCCCAGGTAAAAGAAAAGGAAAAATGGCAGATAATCTGTTGTATCTTTCTCCTTAGGATGCTTCCAACATGACATGCACAGCTGAATTGGGCAAAACCTAAACCCAAAACACAGAACTTACTTACAGCCAATGATGTCCTTTGTAGCATCCTATTCCTCTATTGTGCCTGTTTGTTAGTTGGTACCAATAACATTCCATCCAACATTATACCCCTTTCAATATTATCCAAAAGGATAAAGAATGGAAAAGAAAGGATAGAATGTGAAACAGAAGACAAAGAAAACAGGTTGTCTTATCTTACAAAACTAATCAGCCAGGAAGCTTTTAAGAATGAGTGTACATATATTGCCTTGTTTCTCTTAATATATAAATCTGTGTTGAATTTGGCATTAGATTTGTTTTCTGCTTTGAGTCTAAAGTATCAGCCTAGACTCCGGAAGAATAGATCATTTTTTGGCATATATTTTACTGGATTTTATTTCAGTGCAAAATTTTAACTCGGATGTGGTCCAGGCTTCCTCAGCTGACTCAGTGCATGACATCCATAAATAAGGTAATTTATGACACAGAACTTAACACCACCAAGAAAAAAGAGCAGGAAGTTTTCCCAGATCAGAACACTTTTTTTTATGTGAGCCTTGATAGGTGTCAACAATTTCTCTTGGAGTTTTTTAGAAAGGAACTCAGAATTCTCACTCCTGAACTCCAGGTACAGGCTGCCTTGATTTCCTGAGTCTCCAGTCAGTGCCAGAAGAGTTGCCAGAACAACCTTACTTCTGTTTATTTATGAGTTTCATTGGTTTCTTATTCACTTCTGAATAAATCCAAAGTCATTACTGCTTATCTTAAATCTGCCAGAGTTTTTCATTTCAGAAACATAAGAATCTACCTCTCTTTTCTCATTTGTAACAGTAGCTCTGAAATACTTCAGATCTTCATCTAATTGGCTTCAGAAAAATTTTTATGGTTGTATTGACTTCTAGATCACAGTGCCGGATTCATTGCTTTCCTCAAGTGTAAGTGTGAAAGAAGTCATTAAGAGGCTGAAAATACACTTTTTTTATTTTGAGTTCTTGAAAAAGAAAAACACTAAGATATTTTATTCCATACTGAGATTACAAGCAGCATATTGCATAATGCACTTAATATATTAGAATCAATTAATTCATAATAAATAATAATAAACCAGGATTATTTGCTGAGCAAACAATCTGTTGCTCTAACCATACCTTTCTTGGTTTAGTGAGAGATCCACAGGGAGAACACAACAGCAGTTCAGTAATGATATAACCTATATTTGGATTAGGAAGAGTCCCTTAATTAATGATGCGCCATGCATAATACGCAACATTTTAAAAGATAAAATCAACGCAGAGAAGTTACTCACTGCTAGAAATGTATTTCAGTATTTGACTGGTATTTTTCTTTAGAAAAGCAAGGCATTCCACAGGTTTCAAAAATCAGAGCTCCTTTGTCCATTGATTTTCCTCTCTGTTTCATGGCAGAGATTGTGCTTGGGTTGGTAAAATAATTAAATTAAGCATTAGCTGAGTTTATACATGAGAGTTACAGTCTATTACGAAATGTACTGGGAAGGGAAGGAGGGCGAGGTGATACAAATGGGCTGGTTCTATCACCACTTGGCCAGTCATCTGTCAGAATCATTTCCAGGTCACAGAGAGAAGTTGATGGCATTGAGTACTGACCCTGTTAACTGCAAGTGGTTTAGCTTTTTGGTAGCTTTTTTAAGACTGCTGCTCTCTTGTATGCTTGGTGACAGCCAGCATGACTTCACTAAGGGGAAATCCTGCCTGACCAATTTGGTGGCCTTCTATGATGGGGCTACGGAGCTGATGGACAGGGCTAGAGCAGTTGATGCCATCTACCTGGACTTGTGCAAAGCATTCGACACTGTCCCATATGACATCCTTGTCTCTAAATTGGAGAGACATCAACTTGATAGGTGGACTGCTTGGTAGATAAAGAATTGGCTGAATGGCCGCATGCAAAGAGCTGTGGTCAATGGCTCAATGTCCAGCTGGAGATCAGTAACGAGTGGTATCCCTCAGGGATCGGTGTTGGGACCGGTCTTATTCAAAGTCTTTGTCGGTGACAAGGACAGTAGGATTGAGTGCGCCCTCAGCATGTTTGCCAATGACACCGAGCTGTGTGGTTCGGCTGATACACTGGAGGGAAGGAATGCCATCCAGAGGGACCTTGACATGCTTGTGAGGTGGGCTGATGCCAACCTTATGA
>WYDI02012354.1:0-17305 GCA_009867235.2 Psittacus erithacus
CTCGCGCCACCCCTCCCGCGCGCGCTCCCCGCCCCGCGGCGGGCGCGGATTGGCTGCGGGCCTCACGCGAGCCGCGCGGGAAGGGAAGGGGAGGGGGGAGAGAGGAGCGAGCTCGTCTGCCCGCGAGTAACCCCGGCAGTGCCCGGCGCGACCTCCCGGCTGCTGAGGCGGCGGCAAAGATGGCGGCGCTGAGCAAGTCCATCCCCCACAACTGCTACGAGATCGGGCACACCTGGCACCCGCGCTGCGCCACGGCCGTCGTGCATGTCAGCCGCAGCGCGCTGGCCGAGTCCCTCCGCATCTACGGCACGTTGTACCTGGTGGGTGAGCGGCGCGACACACGGGCACCGGCCCGGCAGGGGAGGGACTGGCCTGAGGGGGCGCGGGCGTGAGGAGGGTGGTGGAGGGGGTGGCCTGTGGGAGGGCACAAGCAGTGGGGAAGGCCGTGAGGGGTGTTTGGTCGCAGGGGATGTCAGAATGGGGGAGCTTGGCTTGGGAGGGAAGGGTACAAGGGTTATGGGAGAGCATGGCCTGAAGTGAGGGGAAAAGGCCATGAGGGTGTCTGGGGAGGGCACAGGGGATGTCAGAGGGGGGGAGCGTGGCCTGTTGGGGAAGGGTGTAGGGGATATGGGGGGAACCTGGCCTGAGGTGAGGAGGAAAGGCATGAGGGGTGTTTGGGGTGGGCCTAAGCGATATAAGGATGGCGGGAGTCTGGCCTGCGGGCAAGGGTATAAGGTATATGGGGGGAATCTGGTCTAAGGTATGTGGGGGGGAATCTGGTCTGAAGTGATGTGGAAGGGCATGAGGGGTGCTTGGGGAGGGCACAGGGATATACAGGTTGGAGGAGTCTGGACTGGGGTGGGGAATGAGGCATATCGACAGAAGGAGGCTGATCTGGGGTGGGGGGAGAAGAGTATGTTGGGAGAGAGAGGGCAGGAGGGATGTCAGGGGGCAGCCTGACCTTGGAGCAAGGGGCAGAAAAACAAACAGGATATTTTTGGGGGAAGTCTGGTGTTGAGGAGGGGTGGGGTGGGGTGGGAAAGAGCTTGGTTTGAGGGCTGGAGGGTATAATGGTTATTGGGGGGGGGGGAAGAGCCTGATGCTTAAAGAGAGGGATAGTGTGTTAAATCTTGCCCTAGGAAGGGAGAAGAAAGGCATAGGCAATGATGGGGGCTGGTGACACAACATGCTGTGAGAGAGGTGAAGGTGGTGGGGTAGGAGGGCATGGGCACAGCCTGAGCATTGTGTTTCTGTTATTTTCCAGTCCCTATGGTACCTAAATAAAGAGTTAGTATTTGCCTGGGAGGCAGTGGTGTAGCTTTGGCAGTAGCAGGTGTAATGCACATGTGTATTGCTGTTGGGGACACCTTGGTAATCAGTGCCTTAGATCATGGAGATTCCACTGTATAAAGAAGCAAGGCTAAACAAATATGTTAAGGCTAAAAGAGTCTAAGTATTAAAAGAGTATCATCTGGGTGAGGTGTCTTAGTTTGAATGTGCAGTTGCTCTTGGTTATGTCACCTCAGTTGCAGCTTCCAGCAAGTGAGGGTGTAGGTAGAGGAGGCGGGATCTGTTTGCATCCATCTCTAAACATATCCTGAAAGCTCATCTGAGCTGGAATTGCTGCAGGTGAGCTCTTCCTTCTGTCCCCACCTCCGTGTTTCTCCTGTAGTGGTGCTTAGAGGATTGAATAGTGAGCTGGCTGCTGAGCTGGCCCCCGGCTAAATCCTACAGAAAGAAAAACAAGTCATTGAGTATATACTTTTGAGCTTGTACTTTCAACTCTGTACCAGTGCTGGAACAACAAATCTGTCGAGCTATGCAATAAAGAGAAGGGAAGGAGTGGGACTGCAGCAGTCCTGACGTAGTTTAAGCTCCCATTGAAGTGTTCTTTGAGTGAAAATTGTGACATCCAGTTGCATGATTAAGAAAGTTAACTGGTAGCAGTGTGAACCAAAGGAGTTGTCATGTCTGACAGTGAACGTTTTCACTCTGAATTGACACAAACAGAAGGGGCATCTGTTTGTATGAGCATATGGTGGGCTGGATCAGGAAACTAATACAGAGAAGAAGGCGCCTTCTTTTCCTTCCCCCTCCCCAGTAATATTTTCTTTGTATCTGTCTTCTGATACAGTTTGCTGTGTGGGAGCATGAATACTTGTACCAGCAGAGAATGGGCCTCAAATGAGCCGTGAGAGGTCTAGCGGTGATCTGTCAGGTCTGACTAAAGATAAAGCAGCTTAAACAGCTCTCTAATTAAATCTGAGTTCTCCAGCATCCAGGCCTGGTAAAGAGATTCCTGCTCATAGGCATGTTACAGTTAAGTCAGTTGTGCAGTGAGGGGTTAGGGGGAAGGCTTTCTCTTTTTGTTCTTGGGGAAGAAAAACAAACCTAAAAATCCAGTGTGTTTTCCTGATCTATCTTACGTTGTGGCCCCATAAACAGTTGCATGTTGTCACAAATCCAAGATGGGGTGGGAACCTTCTTGACCAGTGCCATGCTGTACTGCAAAAGGTCTGCATCGGTTTTTACACTTTTTTGTGTAAAATCCGCCTTTTTTGCAGATTGAAAGTTTGTTTTTTGTTGACAGTGTTTAGCTTGTTTTACCAGAGTAATCTAAAGCTGAGATGCTCTGAAAACCTTGCTGCCACATAAAGTGGGGGAAGCACTTGCCTTCCTTTGCCTCCAGACATGTAACTGTACTCCCTTCTTTGCATATTGGACCTCATCGCTCCTTGAGCAGGATTGATTCATTCACTAGGCCAGAAGAAATTACTGCCCTGCTTTTAGCGGGGGTAATTTTCAGCTGCATTAATGAATGGAATTGATTTATTAAGCAGGTTTTGATAAGCACCAGGGCCAGCGAAAGGGTGCAGTGGGGACTGCAAAGGAGGAAGCAGAAGCCATGCACATTAAGTAGCTTGGCAGGGAAAGAACAGTCCTGAATTAAGAGAGTCATCACTAAATTCATTCTTTGCTGGACTTAAAGCTGTGCTTGAAAGCCTTATATTTGTAAAAGAAATATCACAGTTGGACAGCACAAATGTTCAGTCCTTTATTATGAGATTCACATGAGGGGATGAAACTTTAATTATCTTCATAGTTATATCAGTGTACGTTCAGAATATTTCTGGTACTACTCTGTCCCAGTCCTTTGTAGAGCTCAGCAACAGAAAATTGCACTTCATTTTTCTATGTAAGGCCTGTAAAATCTCTTCTGCTTGTTCGTTCCTCCTGTTGCTACAAGCTAATAACTAAGGAAAGTAGATGAAAGAGTTTTCTTTCAGAGAAGCTTCCGTGGAAATGAATGAGAGAAAATAGATGAGAATAAATTACTAGAGGTCATCTGGGAGAGAACGTGGCTAGGGACAGTTACAATCCAGAGTCCAAACTCCTAATGGCTACACCCCACATCTCTTAAACATTTTGCTACTCTTCAGTAAGTGGGAGACTGATGGAGCCAAATTAAGTGGTGCTAGTATTTGGCGAGTAAAATACCTGTTTTCAGTAAATGGCTGTAAAAAAGCCTTTGAAGTAGTGCTGTAGTGTGGGTTTTTTAATAGCTGTGCTTGATTATTCTTTTTAGTTGGAAAAAAACAATCTTCAGATATTATACTGCCGCTGTCTTTACTTTTGCTCCAGTACAAACTGATTACTTTAGCAAAAGTAGGTTTTATATCTAAATTGAGTTGTTTTTCCCTTGCAGAGCAGCCAAAAGGAATGCCTATTTCATAATTGAGACTGTTCGTGTTACACAAACCGAGTGTCTGAATGTGGAAGTCTTTGAGACCCACTTAAAAAACCTAATTGAAACAAATCCCAAAGTTAAAAATTGCTTAACACCTCTACCCTCAAAACAGCCCGCAGATCGTCTCCCATAAACCTTAGAATCCCATTTTTCCCAAACTGCCTGCCATGCTGTCTTAAGGAAACTTTATTAGTTTTCAAAGTACGTCAGTTTGTTGTACTTTGTTCTATCTGTACTTCTTTAGATTAGCCAAAGCTAAAGAAAATGTGGAGGTGTAATCTTGTATTTTCAAAGTTGAATTTAGACTTACAGAAATTCACAGAGGTGGGGACAAGAATGATTTCATGGGGAAACTGCATGAAGCTGGGGAAAGGGAAAGGAGAGACTGGAATAGTGGCTTTGAGTTGTCTTGGCTTTTGTTTAGCAGGATTTGTTAATTTCACACAGCAGATCTGCCATTCATCAGATGTTAGAGCAAGATCTGTTTCTTGAGGGTTTGCAGGTTTTAGGCATTTTTTGGATGATGGTGCATGTTTTGCAGTAGGTGAATACACTTATTCATTAGTATGAAGTCTTTGTAGTCTATCAGAGGTATTTGGATCTGGTGATAACATTTCCTCTTAATCTAAGGTAAAATCATCTGCAGTGAAGGTAATTCTTCTGCCTTTTTGCTCATGGGATGACAAGAACCATTTGTGTCGTTCACTTCTGGTCTGATCATCTGATTTTTTCACCTAATTTAAAAGCCAGGTTCCCTCCCTGCCTCTCCAACAGAACTTTTGTCCTGCCTTTCTCCTCTCGAGGCCTTTCCCTCTTCACGAGCAGCCATGGAACAGTGTGAGCGTTGACCCCTTCCTGGGTCGCACTGACTGTTATTTTACTCCTGGTTCTGCCTCCAGACGCCTCTCTTCCAGACAGATCTGCTGGCATAGAGGAGCAGCAGGCCTAGGAAAGCACGAATGCCAGGGATGCTAGAGGGTCTGTTCCACGTGTCCTCTGCACTGGGGCATAGTTCAGCCAACAATTTAGCAGAATGGGTCTAACCTGAGCCCCTTGTTCCAGCACATGTTTTTGTGGTCCTTGGGGCTTGCTGTATTTTATTGATTTCTTTCACTTAGTTTCTTCTCGTACCCTTTTCATGTTCATTTTGGCTTCACTTTGGACACTATAAATGCTGGGAACTCACTTTTGATGTGAGAAGGCTGTATGGGCCAAATAGTCCAGAAGTGTGCTGGGTATATGAAAATGTGGTTTTTGTTTGTGCTGCAAACCATTGTGTATTTGGAAGTAGGATGAAGAGACCAGGAAAGGGTGTTAGTGTTACCCTTGAATATGCTTCTGTATGCCAGCTTGGATCTCTGGGGTAGGCTGTCAAGAAACTCCCTTCTGTCAGGACTTTATGCCTGAAGTTGTGGTGATGGTGGTGTGTGATTGCATTGAATTGGGATATGTGATCATCTTAAGTACTGTGTAGTGTCCTCTGTCTCTGCTGTGTTATGAATGACATGTAGGTCAGTGTGTTCTTGTCTTTAGGTTCTTCTGGAAGCTGGATTAAATATGACTAAAATTAGCTTAAGTGTTCCTAAAATAAGAACCAGGCTGTGGCATTTTCATTCCAGGCTATGGTCATTCTGCTCTGTTCAGGTGGCTTTTGGTCCAGACCAGTAAAATTCTTCCATAAATTGAAAGTAAAAACAGGTTTTTGCTGAGAATTTTAAAAGGGGGAGTTAATGAGTTCAGATGGACTGAAGAATTTATTCTCAAAGATGCATGGAGTAACCTGCAGCCTGCAACACAGTAATGGTAGAAATCAGGGAAAGCCCAAGCCTTGACTGACAGTGCAAAGATCTTGGTATAAAGACGCTACAAATACTGGGAACCAGTGCAGATTGTTAAGGTGGCTGTTCAGCAGGGAGACATAAATCTGTTCTGTTGAGTTTGTTCTTCTGTTGAGTGCAAGAATTCCGGCGTAGGGGGAAAATCATAGAATCACAGAATGGTTTGGGCTGGAAGGGATCTTAAAGTTCATCCAGTTCCAACCCGCTGCCATGAGCAGGGACAATTTCCACTAAAGCAGGTTGCTCCAAGCCCCATCCAGCCTTGCCTTGAACACTGCCAGGGATGGGGCAGCCATGGCTTCTCTGGGCATCCTGTGCCATTGTTTCAGCGCCCTAATGATACTGAGTAGACATTTGAAAGGGAATGAAAAATAGCATTCTACTAATGTAAATACAAGGGAGACAAGTGGTGAAGGTAAGTCATCATGTAGTGAGAGTAATGCCAGGATTAAAGGTAGTTTGGGTATCATTCAAAGAGTGCCTGAGTACTGTTCATTTCTGTTTTTTAGCTGGGTGCCTGATATGGAAAACTTAAAAAGCCAAATCAAGACAACCCAACTCCCTGACAGTGATCCTCCTGTAACATCTCACAAGGGATGGCGGAAGTCAGAGAGCAGGAGGAGGCACATGCTCTTCCTCACAGCATTGCAGGAACTGATTTATGAAACTAAAAAAATCTGGAAGCCAGATTTCATAATCTGTGAAATCAAGGAAGGACCAACTAATTGAGGAACAATGGATCTGGATGTTTAGGAGGAGGCAGGAGAAACAAACTGCTGACTTGAACAAGTGTCTTTCACAACCTGAGGTGTTTCCTGAGGGCATTTTGAGATTTGGTTGCTGTAAAGGGCATGAAAATGGTTTTTATAAAGCAACACAATAATGTTCTTGTAAAATTAATGTAAAATTGCAAATGGTTATAAAAGAACATATAAATTATTGAATATAATTATGAAAGAAATCTGACATCAGTCTGTAGTTCTGCCTGCTGCCAAGTTATCTGAGGTATTTTCTTAACTGGTTTAAATACTGGGGGTTGCTTCACTTTTAGTATGCAGGTGGAACTTAAGTTATCAAAACTGAAGTTATAAAATGTTCCTTGGCTTTTTAGTGACTTGCAGAGTATGTATTATATAAACCATCTACGCAGCATTATTGATTGTCTCTAAATATGCATTTTAAAGGTGCCTAAATGTGCCAGATAGTTGCCCTTATAAATGTCACTGAACTCTGCCTTCCTGGAGATCTGGCCAGGTGTCTGAATGCTTCTATAGCTTTTTCCCCGCCTCCCTCCCCCCCCCCCCTTTTTTTTTTCTTTTTTATTTTGTTTTATTTAATAAAGTTTTGTTGTGATGGGCTTGGAGTATTGTGTCACCCAGCATAGGAAGGACATGGACCTGTTGGAGCGAGTCCAGAGGATGCCACAGAGATGCTCTGAGGGCTGAAGCATCTGTGCTCCAGAGACAGGCTGGAAGAGCTGGGCTTTTTCAGCCTGGAGGAGAAAAGGCTCTGAAGAGACCTTAGAGCAGCTCCCAGTGCCTAAAGGGGCTACCAGAAATCTGGAGAGGGGCTTTGTACAAAGGCAGGTAGTGATAGGACAAGGGGGAAATGGCTTTAAACTGAAGAGGGGAGATTTAGATTAGACAATAGAAATAAATTCTTCCCTGTGGGGGTGGTGAGGTGCTAGTAGAGGTTGCCTGGAGAAGCTGTGGCTGCTCTGTCCCTGGCCATGTTCAAGGCCAGGTTGGAAGGGGCTTGGACACGCCTGGTCTAATGGAAGGTGACTCTGGCAGGGGGTGGAACTGGATGAGCTTTAAGGTGTCTTCCAACCCAAACCATTCTGTGATTTTAGTTGGATATTGTGAAGGAATGAGAGAGGATAGTGTGTTTTTGTTGTTTTTTTTTGTTTGTTTGTTTTTTGTTTTTAATTCAGTTCCTAGCAATCAGTGCTGTGTGTGTTGGCTAATTTCATTGAAGTTTGATGGAGGGGTAGTGTTCTTAAAGGCATATGCTAAGTGCAAACTTAGGAAATGGTAGTTCGATGGAGGAGGGAGAAGAAAAATGCCGTACACACAATGGCAGTTCGTGCAAAGTCGGTGGTTTTTAACCTTCCACATAACCTGTTTGTGTGCATTTGTCAGGCAATTAGTACGTTCATTAAGTGGAACCATCCTTTGTGTGCGATGCCGCCTCTGGAATCCCTGGTTCAGGGATGTGGGTGAAGACTGAGGATATTGGAGGTGAAGCTCAGGTTGTTGCAGTTGGATGATGAGTACTTGTAGGCATTACATGACGCATGATGAAATAATCAGGCCTGACTGGTGCCTCTGGTCATGGGAAAGCTTGGCTTTGTGTCGTGTTCCTTTTCTGCTGGAATGCAGATAGCGTAGCTCGAGGTCTTGCGTTAGACTATGTAGCTGTGCTTTATGGACGGGTTTGGAGACGCGTACATTCATTCCATGGTTAGGACAGAATAAACTAATTGTGATTTCTTAGTTCTACAGGGCTGAAAATTTGTATATGAATACTAAATTAAAAAAAAGAAGGACTTCAATGATGCTTTTCTGCAGCCTGATGGTATCCTCAATCTAGTGGGCTGATTTTTCATAGTTGCATTTTCATAGTGGAGAGTCTAAATGCAGTTGTGTGAATTCTGTAGGTAATGCTAGAAAATATTTTCTCTTTGTTTTTCTTCTGTAGTTTTACTGCGTAGGCTTTTTTAAATGTTGCAGACATAAAATACAGTAGGCCTTAGAGCTCAAACCATGAGCAATATGTATTCTTGGAGTGACTTGTGTGTGACTTCAGGAGTGCTTGCATTCGATTGAGGGGTGATCTCCTTCCATCTCCCCTCCATATAAAAGTCTAAACTCCAAGTTTTTTCCTTCTGCCCTCATTTCTATTCACATGAAACCAGACTTAGAGATGTAGTAGCCTCTTTCTCATGGGTTTTCCACCTATGGTAAATATAATTACACAGCAATTTTTTATGAAATAGTTTTTCATCTATATGAATATTCTGCCTCTATATTTCAAGATGTCCCATCCCTGGAGTTTGGAACTAGATGGTCTTTGAGGTCCCTTCCAGCCCATTCTGTGGTAATAGCCAAAGTGTTTTAGGGAAAATTAAATCAGAGCTTGTTTTAAGCTGTCAGAAAAATGATGTGATTACCACTGGAGAGTAAATTTGTGGTCAGTTTACATTGGGTTGATGAACAGGAGAAGGAGAAATCTTCCAGTCCAGGCTAAGAGCATAAAAGATAATCAGTTGTTTAGGAACTGGTGCTTGTGTATTACAGGATTTTGGAGGACAGGTTTGTGGTCATGTCTTTTGCTGTGATACATGCCAGGTTCCCTTTGTTTGTAAGTAACAAGGGGCTGGGATTGCCTTCAGAAGCTGCTTAGCACTGTCAGGCCTGCATAATGGGCTAATGGAGTTTGGGGTTTCAGGTTTTAAACATTGAGTGCAGAAGTGAGGAAAGGAGTTCTTTGTCTTAAAAATAAGTCAGAGTCTTTCTGTTTGCAGTTTTCCCACAGTGGTAATGGGACACTGGGCAGTGCTGAATCACTCCTCAGGTGTGGAAAGCAAAGCTTCTTTCCCCCATGCATGACTTACCTTATTCAGGAGGTTTTACCTGACCACATTCTTAGAGCCAAATTAATCGTGTTTGGGGTCAGAAATACTTCTCTGGAAGTCAGGCTGGCAGGTGATTAACACCCCCCTCCTTCTTGTGTGTGTGTAGGGCACAGGTGTCACCCAAGGACAGTTGGTTATATTTCATCGCATCAATTTCTCACTTGGAGATGTTATTAAAGAGTCATGTATTTGTCTTCTCTGACTGTAGCATGTAAATGTTCGGTTGACTGAGGACTGCAGTGTTGTGACCTGCCTAATTTCATCCAGATGCACATATAATTAACCCTCATAAGTATAATATCCAGTGGTGCTCTCCCTGGTTCAGAGATTTTTTTGAGCAGTCTTCCCCTGTTCGTGAAGGGTAACAGGCAGAACAAGCACTACGGACTCAGAAATAGAGGGAGAGGCAGCACAGAAAGTGGATTGTGCTTTTCTCTGCCATGAATTCATGGTCTTAGAGAGGTGTGAGAAGTGTGTTGCTCCTGTCCCTGGATTTCAGTTTCGGTGGTAGCACTGTCTCGCACAGCAGCTCTCCACTTTTGTTGTGTGCGTGCTGCACTATCATACTAGAACTGAAAATGTACAGCAACTGGTAAGCACCAAATAATTTTACTTTGTAAGATTGTTGTCACTTCCTCTTAAAGTGAAACTAAGATATGGAAAAAGGTAACAAGAATAATGGGAGGCATGGAGCTGATTTGGCCAGTCTTGGATACATCATCTTCAAGTGTTTGGATCAGTGAGCTGCATCAGGATAGCAGTCCTGTCCTTTCCAACCAACCAATTCTATGATTCTTATAGTGAATAACACCCCAAACTATTACAGTTATCCCGATACAGACCGCCCTGAGGTGCCTAAATAGACATGTCCTAGGATTTGCATGTTCCTTTTACCTGAAGAGCTGAGACCTTGATGTCAGCGAGATGTTCCTTTTTGTCTGACTCTACAGGGAGTCTCAAGTAATTTTCAGACCTTCTGCTACATCTGTTAGCATCTTTGTAGAAAGCAGTATTTTGCCAAGGAACTATCTACTAGATGTCCTGATGCCCTCTCCTTCCATGCTGCTCTCTGCTAGCAACATCTGCTGCCAAACCTTGAGTAGTGTGTTTATTGTTAGAATTTGGCATTCATCACAGTGTCCTCCTGGTTCACTTGAGTGAGGTGTATCTGAGTTGGTAACGTCTGAGACTTGGGGAAGAAGCTACAGAAGTAAATTTTTGACTTTGATTTGACATTAATGTTTTCCTGTTACACTTGGGATGCTTTGGTCTGAGGAGAAAGGCTTCAGGTGTAATGTCTGTGTTCTTAAAACAGAATGTTTTGTTCCAGATGTTCAAGACCTTTGTGCAATAGGCAGAATATAGCCGTGGAGATAGCAACTGGTGTTCTGGTGTTTAGACTGTGAGAAGAGTCTCCTTCAACAGAAAGCTTCTCTGGGTTGCTTTGTTGCCTACTCCGTATGGTTTAAGCAGCCTTGACACTTGATTAAGTAAATCTGGTTTGGGAAGTTTGTTCATGAGCGTACTTCTTCTTAATCCATAGCTCAGGCTTCATTTTGGAAACAGGTCTTGGCAGAATTTCCCTGGGGTGGGTTTTAGTAGAATCCTCGACCCATCTCTGGGTGTAAAACATCTACTTGCTATTCTGTCCGAGTGGACAGTGTTTCAGAACAGGTCTCTCTCCCATATTTTTTAAATTGAGGAACCAGGACTCTGAGAGGTGTTGCCAATACCAGTTTGACAGGATGGCTTTTGCTCTTCTCATCAGTACCAGTAGCATGAAGCTTGTTCTGTTTGGAACTTCTCTAATTCTAAGCATTGACTGACAGCTCCTGCCAGTCTCTCCTTGGGACATCAGTGCAGATAAATGTAATAATGCTTTTAAAAAGAAGTAAAAAACCCAGTAAAATTTATTTCATGATGAAACCAAAGTATACTTTCGTGGAATCACAGGAGCACGCAGGTCAGAGAGATCTTCAGAGCCTGTGTGGTCCACCAGCCTCCTGCTCACAGCTGGATGAGGTAGGTCACTTGCGGCCTTTTCTAGTTGGGTCTTGAGGATCTTCAGTGATGGAGAGTCTGCAGTCGCTTTGGGTGACCTGCTCCAATATTCAGCCACCATCAAGTGAAAATTTTTCTTCTGTAGGTCTAATCTGAGTTTCTCATACTTGATCTTGTCTGTTGCCTTTTGTCTTACCCCTGCGTACCTCTGAGCAGAGCCTTGGTTCTCTATACCTTCCCATTAGATAGTTGCAGACAAGAGTCTGAGAACCTTCAGTGTTTGAGTCATTAACTGCTCTTTGTAGAACATAGGCCATACATTAAACTGACCAAAGACACCATATATTTTTTAGACCCAGCCCATTTTGTGCTATAGGCAGTTTTTTAGGGATAAAATACCATTTCTAATAAAAGTTGTCAGGAATGTGTTGTTCTTCCAGCGAATGGTGAATGGGTTTTTTGGAGGATTTGCAGTTGGTTAATTGGAATAGAAAACCTTTAGAAATACATCATCACTTCATAGACAATGTGCAGGGCCTGTGTTTGGATTACTTTAGTGATATTCTGACCTTAATTATGTGATAGTCCAGTTGTTTGGAGGACAAAACTCAGTGTCGATTTATGACATCTTAAAGGTTCTGGTATCTGGCAGACAGCGTTTCTGACTGTTATGGCCAATGTAACAAGGTAATAAAATTCCTCCAATACTTCCCATTTAGAATCACTCAATGTATTTCCTGGTAGAAATATTAGAATAGCTGGACCAAGTTCAAAGGAAATCTTTGTGGTATTGTTCATAAACCCAGCAAACTTAAGAGGCTTTGATTTACTATTTCAGTGGGCGATGTGTCCTGGGTTCATGTTTTCCTTTTGTATTTCTCTTTACAGTGTGCAAAAAAAGAGCCGAACTGCATTAAAGTTTGTCCCCCCCTTTTTGTTTTTTTTCTTCTTCCCTCCTCCCTCAGATTGCAGCTATTCTCAGGAAACGAAAACTTGACTATTATTTGTACAAACTGCTACCTGAGATCTTGCAATCAACTTCCTTTCTGACAGCAAATGGGACCTTGTATATTGCTTGCTTTTGCATTCTAAGGTTGGTATACTGTCCTAAAAATGTAATAGGAAAGCTATTTTTGATGCAGCTTTTCAATTTATGTAATAATTTGTCTTTGCTTATATAATAGGCTTGTTTGTAATGGGTAGGAGTAAGAAAAGCAACAGCTATGCCATCCACTTGATTTCTGGTCTTACTGCTTGAACTGAGAAGGCCTAATCTTTTTCTCCTAGAAAGAATTGGTGTGATTTGATGCTTGTTTCTGTTTTCCTGATGCAGGGGCTGTGATAATTTTTAATTATCTTAAACTTGATCCAGCCACCCAAGTTTGTGGTCATAAATGAAGGAAATCCCAGCACAGCTTCTGGGGTTCTGCAAGATACAGACTTGCTCTGAAAAATGAGTATAAATGGCACTTCTGTATTCTGAGTTCTTCCCAGTATATTTCAAGTAACTATTAAGATAGTTAAAAATTATACTTTCCTATTTATGAATATGATGATGCCTAGATTCAAACACGTTTATTGCAGGAGATGTTATACATAGACCTGTAAAATCTACTGTAGGTATCAGTTTTTGAAAGTTATTTGTTGGTGCACTCAACAGCCCCTCTAAAAGTTAATGAAAGTCTTTATGCCCTGCTTCTATATCTGTTTAGGGGTCTCTGAACTTTATTTCAAAGCTGAGGGGGAAGGCTGAGGATCCGTGGAATGCTTTTTAAGTCAATCATTTGCAAAATTCAAAGTGATTCTTTAAGTAACAAGGTCTAAAGGATATGAATTTTTCTAGCAATCTGAGTTTTGTTAATACTGATTTATCTTTACTCCTCTGAGCTATACAGCAGACTTTCTTATTCTGCCATGTACTTGCCTTTAAATCTGCAGTGCCTTACTTCAGTGTTGTACTTGGATGTTACCCTCTAAATTAAGCTGGTGTGGTGGGTGTAAGTTTTATTGCTTTCAGTGGTTCCTTTAACTGAGGTTTTGGCCATCTAGGAGATCTGTGAGTATGCCTGTACTAGTAAATGAAGCCAGTAAGGTATTAGTGTCTTGCTCTGAAGCCAGCTAGTGTGGCATGGCTTTCACCTGTGTGGAGCATGGCTGTCTACAGCTGTTCAGACCTCCAAACCAGCATGGGGATGCAGGCTGGGTAATGGAAATGGTGTTTAGTCCATAGAATCATAGAATGGTTTGCGTTGGAAGAAACCTTAAAGGTCATCCAATTCCAGTCCCCTGCCACAGGCAGGGACACCTTCCACTAGACCAGGTTGCTCAGAGCCCTATCCAACCATGTGCCTTCCAGGTCCCCCTGAAACACTGTTTGGGTTGACTCAGGCCAAAACCCTGCAAAGGAGGATTCTAACAATTTAACATGACAAGGGGTGTGGGTAAATGCTTACCCTGCTGTTCTTACAGCTGTGCAGCAGAGTAACCCCCAACATCCTGGGAGATGTACATGCTTTATCTGTTACAAAGAGATGCCCATGAAGAGTTGTCACCTGCAGCAGAACCTCTGCTGGTGGGATCTCTGCAGACTGCCCACCACCTGCAAGTGCAGGACTTGCAAATAAAACCTGTCAGCCTGTGGTTAGGGTGCGGACTGCAGCTGAGGAACAGAGATCACTACTAGAGGCAAAAGAAGAAAGTGTTTAGACAGCCTTATGCATTGTATCTAGTGAAGTATATGAATGTCCAATTATAAGGAGTATTTTGCAGCTTTTCTGACCAGAATAAAGTTTGGAGCCTCAGCGATTATGTGAGTAGGGTAGTTAAGAGCTGTTAAATGCTTTTTCAGAAAACGATAGGTAACGTGATTATCAGAAGTCATACTTTCTAAATTTACTTGTGTCCTTTAAAGGATAAATATATATCTGATGAGGATCTAGTTGGTGCATTATACATGAATTCCCAAATGACTTTGAAAGGATTGCTTGCCAGGACTCCTCAAGAAGAAGGATCCTCTGTCTTCCAGGAGTTAGTAAATGATTAGCAAGTAGTTAATGTATATGAAACAAAACAAGGGATGAATAATCTGTTTTCTTAATAGGAAGAGGTTGCCAGTGGTGTTCTTGCTGTGTCCGTCATTTTGGAGATAACCTTAAGAATCTGGAAAGGGGGTGAAGTGTAGTGTGGAGGTTGTAGAAGATAATTTAGGTTACACAGAAATCTGAACCTGGCTCTCTTCCCTTTCGGAAAGATCTGTTGATTAAAAAAAATCATGAAATTTGAGAGAGGAAAGTGCAGAGTTATGCATTGAAAGGAAAAAAGCAGCCTTGTCCTTATACAGAGATGGGCTTTAAACTGGCTGCGGTTGATCAGGAAATGTTTGAGAGTTGTCATGGAACAGGTTCATTGAACAAGTGAGTTCAGTACTTGAATATAGTCAAGGACCTGAGTAAGTGTTACTTGGAGAGAAAAAGAGAACAAGCCAGAAAGCTGTATAAATACATGACATCTTTACAGGTGCTGTATGCTGGTTTTTTGTTCTTTTTTAAGAGCTTCTCTTTAGATCATAATGTTGACAAGTCCTTCACTTGGAATGCAGTTAATATCAACATTGTCTTGCAGCTTGAGCTGTATGAGTTTGCTTCTGTCATCTGCTTTTGTGTCCATCATGGAGGATAGAAATAGGAGATTTCACTCCTCTTTTTAACCAATCTGTGTGGGATTTTTTGGAGTTATTTCTTTAATGCTTTGTTTGAACTTGTATAATTCCTTGAATTTGATATACACAGGCTTCCTTCAGTAGCCCCTGAGAGCAAATATAATTGTATTTCATTTTCAAGTCCAGAATGTGATTTGATGTTGTATGTTCCAGTCCATCAAAGGAATACCAGTACCTCTGTGGTGTTCTGCATCCTGTGGCCTGGGTATTCCTGAACTTGAATTGCAGCCATGCAAAGAGATTGGCTAAGGCTGTGGAGACTTAGATGCTCTAAGTCTCATTCTAGATAGTGGTAGTAGAGAGATTGGATGTGATATATTTGTATAATAGGATACACGCTGCATTTTTTGCATCTTTTTTGCTTGGAAGATACGTTACAGAGGGAGCAACTCTGTCCCATGCAGCTTACTGACCTTATCCTCCTGCAGTTCTACAGAGCAACATATTAAAGGCTTTGTAGCTGAACATGTTAACTCACATTTACCTGCATAGTTCCTGATTTGAGAAGGATTGCCTGTTCCCTTCTTCTGTAGCAACAAGCAAGAGATGTATTGGCAGGCATACAGGGTGTCCTGGGTAAAGTGATCTCTTCATCTCTTTGTACCTTTACCAAAGTCCTGGTGAATCTTCAGTCACTGTGTGTACTGAAAATGCATCTTAGTCATCCAGTAGCAATTAAAAGATCTCAATATGAAATTAAATTGTCAATGAGAAGTCTGGCTTGTGCTAATATGTCATTTTGATGCTCTTGTAATATTTCAGCTAGAGAAAACCACCAAAATTGAAACTACTGCAGGGTTGCCTCACATTAAACCGTGTCACCCAAGGCTCTGTCCAGCCTGGCCTTGAACACCACCAGGGATGGAGTATTCACAATTTCCTTGGGCAACCCATTCCAGTGCCTCACCACCCTTACAGTAAAGAACTTCCTCCTTATACCCAATCTAAACTTCCTGTTTCAGTTTCAGCCTGTTACCTCTTGTCCTATCACTGCAGTCCCTAATGAAGAGTTCCTCCCCAGTATCCTAATAGGCTTACCTCATTGGGTTTTACCCCCTCCTCTTTATTTACTGAAGTGAACTGGGGTCTCTACAGACTGCTCTGTTGGCTGGGGTGTTGATCTCTGATAGGGATGGGTGATAGGCCAGCTGTGGGTTGTAATCTCTTCAGCTGGTGAGATCCAGAAGACTACATCTGTCTGGGCTTCAGACGGAAGCGTGAGGCTCCAGTGCTGACAAGCATTACATTTGTTACATGAGAGGTGGGATTGTTAGGTTTTGGGGTTATTAAATACAAAACCTCATGAAGACATGGTTCTCTTAGTCTAAACTTGAGCAATTAAGTTTGTCCGTGTACAGCTTTAGATTAGCCTACTTAATTAGATTTAGCCTTATGTATCAACCAGCTTTTGAGTTGTGGATACAGTTATACATTGAGGAATTAGGTGCATAACCTGAAAGAACTCATACTTCTCATTCCAATTTCTAACCATAGACCATGTGAAAACCATGTAAAAACGAAGAAAGCCCCCTTGTTTTCATTTTCTTTAGTAGAAGTTTAAATCCTTCACTTAGCTGATTGGACATTTTAATTTCCACTAGGTTTTACTATGCAAAATGTTCCAGTTGTTTTCAAAATCTTATCAAACCATACATGGAAGCATTCTTGGAGAGATTCTAAACCATGCCAAAAGAACAAATTCCTGTTTCTTTCCCACAGAAAAAGACATTTGTTCTGTTACTTAACAGGTGTGTCTGGGAAGATGTGTTCATACTTATTTCAAATGGCTTCTCTGAAACTTCATACAGTAATTGCTTTCTGAGAGAGTCCTAATAATGAACTTTAGCTCCTGCAGCATTTGGCATTGTCATCCTGAGAAATTCTCCTCCTGCAGCCGTGGGAATGAGCAGTGTGTGTAATTGCCATTACATCACTTGCTGCTGATACACTGGCTCTCTTTTCAGTTACGAACATGAGCTGGCATTGCTCACTGGTAAGACTGTTTGTGCAAAAGTATGAAATGAGGCTGATCAGGCCTTTTACAGCAAGGTTAAAAATGGGCTAATCAGATGGTATTGATTATCCTTGTTCTTCTGTTTTGTCAGCATGAAATTTTACCTGAGGACGTTTCCTTTTGTATGCTGTATTTATAGAATCATAGAATAGTCAGGGCTGGAAAGGACCTTAAGATCATCCAGTTCCAACCCCCCTGCCATGGGCAGCGACACCTCACACTAAACTGTGCCACCCAAGGCTCTCTCCAACCTGGCCTTGAACGCTGCCAGTGATGGAGCATTCACAACTTCCCTGGGCAACCCATTCCAGTGCCTCACCACCCTTACAGTAAAGAACTTCTTCCTTAT